>LKNJ01004924.1:0-35235 GCA_002120245.1 Maccullochella peelii | reverse complement strand
TGTCATAGCTCTACTTCAATTTACACACATGCATATTAAGACCCAGGTATTTGGTACTAATGTGTAAGACTAATATCGCTACAGTTATTAACTTTTACGTGTTTCCCCTACATTATTTTGGTGCCCCGGTGTAAGGCCCTTACCCCTACAGCTCGATGTGTTTTTTTTCCTTTTGTCCATTAAGAGTTTATGCGACAAACAGGCAATGGAAACTCATTTGTCGAATAAAAAAATTTCATGACATGATCTCTAGCAGAACTTTACCCAGAGTCAAACGCACTGCTGCACCCATAGGGGAGACTCTCGGCTATAAATCAAGAGACCTGTTATTGGCACCTCTCTGTCATCATCTTGCTTCAGAAAGCAAGAAATTCGGTCTCATATGAGATGAAACAAAAGAACCTGCCCCAGTACGGTCTAGACAGCCACGCTTTTTTTTTTTCTGACATTGGAACCTCGCGCTCAGGTAGACAATTTATTTGTGTCAACCCAGCTGTTGGAAAAGCACCTGATTCGCATTCTATTTGTTGAAACATTTCTAACATTGACGTAAAATTCCCTTGATTGAGTGTGCAAAATGATTGTGATAAGCACAAATAATCACAATCAGGCAGTCATGTAATAATTGCGACAGGCCTACCAACAACACAATGATACCTGCATGATAATATTTTTTTGTA
The DNA here is from genome assembly GCA_002120245.1 of Maccullochella peelii. Lineage (NCBI taxonomy): Eukaryota > Metazoa > Chordata > Actinopteri > Centrarchiformes > Percichthyidae > Maccullochella > Maccullochella peelii. The sequence goes on along the minus strand of LKNJ01004924.1, from coordinate 34,555 downwards.
GAAAGACACGTCCTCGTAAAAGTACAGTATCACAATGCCAACCCTCCAGAATAATTTGATCCTTCAAACTCTGCTCTTACCAGTTTTAATACATCTGAGTGGTACTATGTCTCTCTTCTTTCTTTTTTTGCCCTGACCAACCAGGAGTGACTGACATATCCATCCAAGCAAAATTTATTATTATTACAAGTTATTTTTGTAAGTGGATGTAGACTCACCATTTGAATAGCTCTAACTGTGGGAGTAAAAATCAGGCTTGTGTGCATGCATATTTCTGTGCCTGTGCATTTGCAGAGTTTAGCCATAAATCTACACACATATTATGCATGTGGACTGGAGTGTTTAGAAGAATACATTTTCATGGAATGACTATAGGTAAAATCCATGCTGTTTAATAAAACAGTGAGATTAAGAATATTTCACAGATTACTGCCTTATATTATTACTACAGCCTTTACAATAGAGACTATAATTGTGCAAAAGACTGACTGTATTTGTTGCATGCATCTTCTGGGCATGTAGAATGTTATGATTTTATGTAAATCTTTTCAGTATCAGAGACTGCAGGCTTGAAATGTGGCTATTCAGAGCGGCTGACATTGAAACATATTAGTGACGATGTACTCCAATGGTGACAAGGTATGGTGGAAAAAAGATCGATACGTCCTGCAGAGAGATTTCAGATGGAGGATCACTTTACGTGTGGAATGAATCATTCATATAAAATGATGTGTTTGAATCAAGATAAGAGCATGTTTCTAAATGTGTTCACTCTCAGAAGTACTCTATGATTCCTCTTGTTGGATTGACAGAATGTATTTCAGTGGTCAGAGCACTCCCCTTGTTATTTACTACAACTCTGCTTTCTTAACCCCAGAGCTGCTTGAAAACAATCATCAGCTTTGGGAGCAGTTAACCAATGTCAGCCTTGACAGCCGCTTTTGGCATTCAAGTAATACCAAAACATTTGCCTCTGGCCAATGACGCTTTCAGTGATGCCAACATTTCACCAGTGTGGAGTGGGCAGACAGAGGGTGACCTGAGAGGCTTGGAACAAAAGACAACATGCCTCTCTGAGCCATATAGTTTCTCAAAGACAGCCCTTCCCCATTTGTATCCATCACTTTAATCAAGCAGATGCCCGACTGCCTCTCTGGAGAAGCTATACACTCTTAATTAGATCTTCCTGGCAAATTAAAAGAGCCAGGGAGCGTCTCAGTGCGAACAGAGAGGAGGGCAGGGGAAGCTGGGTAGGATGAGGCTGAGAGGGAGAGATCTTGGCAGGGCACGTTGAACATTTGCCCAGTGCAGCACCAATTAAAAGCAACAAGCAGCTCCCACATGTGCTGTGTACCTTTCTAATGGGTAGACAGTCAGTCCATCAGAAAGAGATGCTTTGGAATTGTCCACTTATTGTGCTGCTGTGGTGATCATCAATATCCCCAGCAAATTTCATGAGTCTCCAGAGCAGCTTCTGGAGGCCGGCATAGAGTCCACAAGTCTCTGAACACAACTGGAGTGATGGACGACATTCTTCCAAAAGATAAACCCTTGAACACTGTGTGAACACTGTCCCTGACAGAATTTAACAATCATGACCAAAACGTGGTAAAATATGGTTTGAAAAAAATTTGGTCATCAAACCAAAGAGTAGGTCCTCGGTCTCACTGTGAGACACGTCCACCGATTATAGCTTTGGTGACCAAAGACAGCCTGCTTTAACATTCTGACCATGTCAGAAATTTAGGACCAAATTCTTACAATACAACCTATGTCTACAAACCAACCAATCAAAATACAGCATGAAATGGAACAGAAAACACTGGGCAAACTACAGACAAATACCAAATACTTAAAAAAAACTAAAGCAATATCCTGTCCAAACGCTGTGGCCAATGTTTGTTTTGTTGCTGCAGACACAAGAGCGATGCAGGAGGGACATGACAAAATCTGACACTTGCGAGATTGCAGATCACCCAGAGTATAGGGGCCAAAATCTCCCATAGCTGTTCAGTTGGGTTAGGATCAGGTGACTGTGAAGGCCTTGCACATGATTCACATCATTTTCATACTCAAACTATTAAGTGAGCCCTTGTGCCCTCTATGGAGGAATCTGCATTCCACATGTTTCTCCGCTCATTTACATAGCTTTGTCCTTTAATTTGTCACCCCTCTGTATAGCCACACACACACACACTCCATGACCTGCTCAGCTCTTTCTCCTCAGGTATCAGCACACAGCTTTGCTAGGAGGACTGACCTTCATATGTTTTCATCAAGAGTAAATAGTTGCAAGAATTGATTTGCATTTCTCATTTATCTCTGCTATTATATGTATCGCACACACATAGGCATGTACACGAATACAAATAATTGAACATACACACAGACAACCATACCCCCCCACACACGCATACATATTTCCTAATAAGCTGTTAATTGGAGCTTTTTGAAGTCAAGCCTTTGAAGACACATCCCATGAGCACCTCACAGGACAGTGTAGTTTACTCACAGGCCACAGCTTTACAGCTTCAGAACATCTGCATAATTACCAATCAAATGTTTTCATTTTTAATTCTGTGTAATACACACACACACACAGAGTCAGTACACCAAAAGACCAGGAGTCAGTATGTGATGCACTCATTACCAAGTCAATTCCAAAAGTAACAGTAAGAATAACAGAACTAGTCCACACAATGTGTTGTCCGACCACGTCAGAAATCAAAAGTGTTCATAGCGGCTCCTAACTGTTCCTAACTGAAAAGCCAGTCGTCAGAGACGGGGGAGACACGACAATTCAGTTCAAACCCTGGCTCCTTTCTCACCTCCACAAAGTTGAAAATTCATAGCGTGAAGTGGGTCTGTGGATGGTCGGTTTCAGATATTTGTCAGACACAGACTCCCCAATTCTGGAAAGGTATGTGTGTATGTGACCATCCAACAAGCAGTTCTGATGAAGCATACTGGCAGCCCTGAAGGTGCGGAAGTCAAGGTGGTAGATGGTTGTGTAGCATATCCAACTTTCATGCAGGAGACCTGAGTTTGTGTCTCATCACAGACTGACAATTAACATTTGCATTTTTATTAACCATTTGTCAGCCATCTTTCCCTAACCTTAACTATACTGTAGTTGCTTGTGCAGATAAAAGAGTTGTTCAATAGTGATGCTCTGGCAACACGGTCGGGATATCTATTCTGGATCAGGGAAAACATGTTAATGCATGTTAATGCAGGATGCAAGTGTAAAGGCACCAACGTTGCAACTGGAATGCGATTGGATTGGACCAGAACACATCTGGAGGTGGTCTGGTCATTGTGATCGGATCACAGCCAGGTGTAAATGGCATCTATATAGTTGGGTCATGTTCTTAAAAAAAAAAAAAAAAAAAAGTAGAGCCCATACATGCGCATGGCTTCAGGAAACTCAAGGGATCCTTACAAATGCCTGGACTGAACCAGTGAGTTGAATCTTTTTTTCAACAGATCTGACCCTGTTCACCACTCCCCCAGCTCTTCGAGCATCTGCCCCCCTCAACCTCCCTGTCCTACTGCTCCAACCAGCTGTGTTGAGTACTCCAGCACATCTTTAACCTGAGCCTGAGTCCGGAGAGGGCCCCTGTGCTGACAGTCCAGATGAAAACCCTGGAGAGGCTGGTCATGTCACACCATGGCTCTTGGTTAAACCATCACTGGACCCCCATCATTTTGCCTACCAGCCAAAGGTGGGAGAAGAAGACAGCATCATCTTCCTGCTTCATCGTGCCTATGCTCACCTGGACGGGCAGTGTAGCACTGTGAGAGTCGTGTTCTTTGATTCCTCCAGTGCATTCAAAACCATCTGGCCGGCCCTGCTGGGGAGCAAGCAGACGCCGATGCAGGTCTATGCTCCCCTGGTGTCCTGGATTGTGGACTATCTGGTGAGCCACAGTATGTTAGACTGCAAAATTGCCTGTCTGACACCGTGGAAAGCAACACGGGGGCCACACAGGGGATGGTCCTGCCAACCTTTCTGTTCACCCTCTATACCTAGGACTTCAGATACAACTTCAAGTCCTGCCAACTGTAGAAGTTCTCTGACAAGTCTGCAATTGTGGGCTACAGTAAGGGGAAGGAGGCTGAATACAGAGGCTGAGTACAGGGGTGTAGTGGACTCCTTCGTAGAGTGGTGTGGGCTGGACCACCTACAGTTTAACACTGGTAAGATGAAGGAGTTGGTGGTGGACTTCAATAGGCAGAAAACACCCCCTACACCTATTTCCATTCAAGTTGGACTGGGCTGTGTACAAGATATATAAGCCACCTAAGTTGACATTGTAGATTAGAGGTGAAAATTCCCTGACAAATTTGCTATTAGTTGCATTACCAAAAACCTGTGGCCCAGTATACAGAGTTGGTAATCCAGCCTTGGGTTTGATGGTCTCACCATGGTGGACAAGCACCTCCTCTAAAATGTAACTACACCTCAAGGCTAGATGGGCTATGGGGAGACAAGGAGACGTTTATGATTTGATTTAGCCGATAGTGAAGACAACATGATGCAGGTTGAAATGAGGAAAATCTCCTACTCAGTAACTCTATAGCATCTATACACAGTATGTATGTGCAGACTTAAAGCCATTTACAGGGCAACTACTCCAAAAGAATTTAAAAAATTAAAAATTTAAAAAATTAAAATTAAATGCACGATACACGTGTGCTACAACAATCAATGGGTTAAATCCTCCGCTGAGCTATAAATCAATTCTTACACTGTAGGAATCTATTGGAACCACCTCCAACACCTAGACACAGGTATAATTCAGCCTTCACTTTGTCTGCTGAAATGACGCCGTCTCCCATGGGGATCATTAGTGTCATTCTGTCTTCTGATACCACTGCAGGTAACTTCCTGATGGCAGATGGCCTTCACAGCATGATGCAAAAGTTAAAGAAAGTATCCACAAGTTAGAGACACATATAGACAAGAGTGTGCTTCAAATCCTGACTGAGTGAGAACTTAGTCTAAGTAGATCAAGTAATTCTCAATGTCAACAATGAGTAAGGCAGAGATCTAGGCAGGTGGGACAAATCTTATGGCTTTAATTGCTTCTTTATCAGCCTGCAACACCCAGGCACTGTATGTCTTGCGTGGGTGTGTATGTGTGTGTTTCTCTGTCATTGTATCACCCTTTGCTTCTGTGTACTTAGGCTATATTTGCCAGTATGAGCTTGTGAGCCTGGAAGCTGAGTGTTGGGCCTGTTGTGGGGAGATAAACAGTGGAGAAAGATGGCAGATAGTTGAGTCTGAAATCTCTTTACTGCAGAAGCCACAACGCCAGCATCAACCCTACACTAAATATGCCCTCTTACAAGAACATATACTGGATTGGGGAAGGAGAGGTAATCCCTACAAAACTTTAATCTGTGTTTATTTGGGTCTAAGGACTGAAAAAAGCATGTGTTATGCACAGATCTAAAAGTAAGATTCAGCTAGTGAAATTAATGCCTACTTAGGAATTTACTCTGTCTTTTCAACAGTGTTGACACTTTCTGGTGATGGAAACTATGAACCACGCTCCATGGCAGACACCTCCTCTGCAGACCACTGCTCACTCACAGGTTGCAATGTTTCCCTTGATAACTACCTGTGTGCATGCATATTTGTGTGTGTGCATTTGAGCGAGATTGGGTTTGCTGAGGGCATCCAATCTGAATGCGTTCAGTCGGGGTTTTAGTGTTCAGTGTTCCAGAACCACAGCTCTGTGCAGAAGAGCAGGCGGGCCGGCAGACCGGAGCTGTAGCTGTAATTGGCAATGCTGCTTTAAAATGAAGGAGGAGTTTTCCTCTTTAGAGAGCATTATGCGCCCGATGGACCTGCTATCCATCATTCTGAGCAAGGTGGTTTTGACAGATAGAACAGGATATCTCCTTTTATTCAACCTCAGCAAGGCTCAGCGCCGCAGGCCTGAGCACACAGCCCCACAGCCTGCTGCACGACTACAGAAGATAATTGGATTCTTGACAGAAGACTAAATGGTACGTTAATAAGACTTGTTTGAGTCACTTTGGTGGGTTAGGCAAGGAAATCAGCATATATATTAGCACCTACCTGTCCCATGAAATGCTACTAAATGAGTCACTTAAGACAGAGATAGTTTGAGTTACTCTAGCTATTTTCCTGCTTAAAGCTTGTAATATAGAAAACTGGTCAGCCAAGGCCCCTGGAGTAGCACAGAAAAACTGTGGCAAAGGTTTTCATGAATTGCTCCAAGACGTAGAGATAATGTGGTTTTGGATAATAGTATAGAGTGGGAGGAACAAACCAGAACTTTCAGCATCAGATTGCCTTGAAATTAGATTTTCATCATTCCCAGAGGATGAGTACAATGACCCACATTAGTGTTTTCTGATCTGACGCACCTATCGGCAGGACATTGTCTTCCAAAAGTGTTCACACATCACTGTTACAAAATTGAAAATACAATTATATATCACAAAAACTATTCATATGACCATTCATATTTCTAGGCACAAAACCTACTTGGTTAAAGTTGGGGAACCATCGTGGTATGGTTAAAAGAAACCTGTGTCAAATTCACACTCTTGGTCTAAGGACAGAGGGTGTCATATGCTGTACAGATTGTAAAGCCCCCTGAGGAAAATTGATGATATTGGGATGTATAAAAAAATTGACTTGACTAGACACTTTATTGACCCATTCCTTCCTGACCTCTTTCCTACAAGGGTCTCTGGCTCCCTAGCAACATCATACGCCTTTGATCCTGAAGGTTGAATTTTACTTTTCGGATCAGGGTAGCCAGAGGGTCACTGACACATCATTTTTTTTAAATAATTATTTTTGGGGAAGCATTTTATGCCTTTGTGAGACAGCAGACAGTAGTGAGATGACATGAATTGAGGAGGGAGAGGAATGGGGATTGACATACAACTAAAATCCTCGGCCAGACGCGAAGCAGTTCATGGTCGACACCTTAAAACCTAGACCAAAAGGGCGCCCCAGTGAGATGTAATTCCCATCACCTGCCCATGTGTGGACATATCTGTCTATAAAGACACCCAATGCAGGGTTAACAGAAACTCAGTTTTTGAATATATATGGTCCTTTACATAACTGTCATAACCCACACAGCGACACAAAGTCCTTGTCAGTTACAGGTGGTCATGACGATAAAAAAAATGATATAGCCTACTTGACATCTGCTGTGAATTTATGATCCCCAGACAATGAATTCTAACTTTTTTAGTGTTCCTCTGATCTTTCTTCTATCACCACTATCTCATTTCGAGACTCTCACATATACACTATATGCATTAAACAGGGTATGAATCATAAAGGATTTGATATCTGCTGTCTAAAAACTTGTCTATCTAACTGATGATTCTATACTGGATAATACAATACTGGAATCTGTCCACCCCTGATGCTGCTCCAGCAATGTACTGTTAGCATAAAGCTTGCTTAGCTTTATATGTGAGCCTCTGTTTCTCTATTTAATCTTGATCTGTTCTAAGGCTACCAGAACCATGGCTATACATTTTGAACAGCTGAGTGGGAGTACATTTTCATGAATTGATTCAATCGTATATGTGCCATGGTGTAGTATGCAAAGCTAAAATCGACAAACTTAAAAAACAATCCTGTTGTACTTTAAATGCAAATATTACAAGAAATCTCTAGCAGTGCTGTTACAGATCCTAGCTGCATGTCTTCCCTTTAATAACCTTGAAATAAAGTGTTTGTTTATCACTCTTAATCATTGAAACAGGAGAGTATGGCTCATAGCATCACCCTACTTTCAGCAGTAAGCAAATTATCATTGGTGATGGGATGCTGCACAGGATGCTCACTATGTGTGTGTGTGTGTGTGTGTGTCTGTGTTTACACCAGCATCCTGCCCACTCTAATTACCAAGGACAGGGAACCCACAGCAGCTCCCACAGGGTTCCCGTCACAGCCAGCCACCACACCAGGCTCCTCTGTCCAAACACAGAACAGCTGCCAGGGCTGACGCATCAACACACACACACACACACACACACACACACACACACACACACACATTTACTCACACACATCATTAGCATAGGATGCCACTGATAATCTTCCAGCTACAGCATTTACCCAGGCCACTTGTCTCTCTTAGCTGTTGAAAATGCCACAATAACAAACACCCAATCCTTTTGTCATTGAGTCACTAAAGGGTGAAGCCAAAATTCTGAAATGTATAGTTTCAGTAAATGTATTCACTTGCAATTCTTGCAACCTAGAGGAGTTTATGAATTTTTTTTAATCAGCTGTCAGACCTTCTCCATCTAGATTATGGCAACTGCACAGTCAGAGAACATTTTAGTGAGTAAATCAAAGTAGTGGGATATGTCCCCCCAGTGGAAAATATTCCCTCAGGAGTGACACAAAAAATGTCAAAAGAAGTCCATTACTATTCTATATGGTAGATCTTAGCAAACAGAAACCTGACCAGTGTGTGTAAAAGTTTGTCAGCTGATTAAAGTTGGTCACAGGTGAACTCTTAACATGTATGGGCATCAACAGCTGATCAGATTTCTGTTGTTTCTTATTTTACAAAAATAATTCCTGATTACACCCTATTAAAGTTCTGTCTCATATTGTTGGAAGGCCATGTTTGCACTATGCCCCATGGATACCTGATGGAACTCCCACTGACAGAGCAACAGGAGTTATTTGGGTTGATGTGCTTGCGCAGCTTGTAAACAGCCTGGAGCATCTTTGTTTAATGTTGTGTGAGTCTATAATCCATTAACTGGGTGACTTAAGGCCAAAAGGAGGACTTACAACTCATTTCCGATATCCCCAGAAGCCAATAAAGACTGAAGGGTGACCACTGCACTAGAAACCCCATCCCAACAAGCAGCAAGGGATAATCCTACAGCAGGATTTGATGTAAAAAAGACAGATGTGATGGGAATGAACAAGTCAGTTGTCATGTGGTTTCATGAGCAGTCGTTTAAACAGATGGGTATCGAACCCAAACCTCAATATATTTTTGGCACCTAACAAAATGTGTCCGCAGCAGAGTTAAGCACTGAAAGTGTCATGATATGTGGTCTGTGTCTGTTTCCTGTTTTATTCTGTAGTATGGTTTCCTTGGTTGTCTTGCTTTCCTGCCTTTATGGTTACTCTGGTCCTGATTGTTTTCACCTGTGGTTTGTTGGGCACTTGCCTCTGATTCCCTTGTTTGCTCTCCCCTATTTGTACTGTTCTGTTCTGTAATGTTCTGTGTTTCTGGTGACCTACCCTTTGAGTTTAGAGTGTTCGGTATTGCGGGTTCTGTTCTGCTCTGTGGATTTCTGGATATCCTGAATCGTGAGTACTGTGTGTACTGCCTCTTTTAATTGGATATCGGTTCCTGTGTGTGGACCTTATTTCCTGTGCTTCTGGCTACCTGAACCGAACCTGGACTCATATGTATGTTCATCAAGTTGCCTACCTGCCTGTGTGTGTATATAGTTAAATAAACCTGTGAAACCCTGCTACAAGCATCCTCTTGTGTCTGTGCTTGGGTCCTCTCCCTGAGATGCTCGTAACAGAAAGTTGCCATCAGATATCTGGTCAGATTTGTAATGTTTACTTATAGTTTACTTATCTTTTGATCACATTGTCTGATTTTAACCCCAAACATTCATCAATGAGCACAGCGCCACACCTTTTTGAATCGTTGAACAAATCAGATATGTTGACAGTGACTCAGAGGATCGGAACCAGGCCAATGATAGTCAGCCCTAGCTACAAACAGTGCAAACACAGAAATCCCACACTGTGTACCAAATTGCTAAATATATCACAAAGTAAATGGAGAACTAAGTGTGAAAAACGGATACAGGCATTGGGAAAATGGTGTATAAGCATTCTATAGACTAGCTTTAGAGTGTTATATTTGCTCTCTCCCACTACCAAGCAGTCTTGATACTTGGCCATGTGCCTATTTGTGTTTACATTACATTAACTGCCAACACTTTCCAAGTGCATGATAACACTGGAAGGGCACTGGGACACTCTTGGTTGATGAAGTCTTCCATCATCCAGATAAATATGGTAGAAGGGGTTGTAATTAGGAGGAATAAGGGATGGCCACTCAGACTCATCAGACAAAGCACTGACAGAAAGCACCCTGGTCCAGAGCTTAAGGCTAAAACAAGCCCCAAGTGTGGCTGTGAGGCTGAGATGCATGATAAGGTGAAAGCATCAGCCTCCAACCAAGTTCTTAATGAATGCTAGTGAGCTAAATGGCTTAGCTGGTGACAGATCACTCCATAGAGACCCATGCCCATGTGCCACCCTCAGGACCAAATAACACAGCTGCAAAATGGAGAAGCTAATTGCAGCATTTCAAAGCCTTCCAGGTCTTATTAACTTTTATTAGAAAAGTCATAGGAGGAAATATCTGAAAACTGCTGTTTGGGGAACAGCTGCATGCATTAGTGAGTCAGTCACCTCTATTCCATCAAAACTCAAAAATATTTTCAAGGCAGAATAGAGGAAGTCCTCAACAAGCTAAAGATGACACACTGAGGGAAATGGATAGATGGCCATTTCTCTTTTCGTGCCACTTCAAGTTTACTGCTTAAACTACACTGTTTAAAGACAGTATTCTTTACTGTTAAGACTACTGTCTTTACTGACTCTTCAATCGTAAAAACTGAAAGATGATGTCAGTTGAAGTGACATTTGAACTTCTTTCAGGACATACACTTTCATCACTTAACTGAGATTTCAACTAAATCTTCAGCTCGTTTCAGAATTTTCACAACTTATTGTTTATTTCCAAAAATCTGTTTAAACTTCCACTTCAATATCCTTCAGTGCTTAAAATTGTTACAACTTCAAGGGTATTTTTAAACCTTGTTTCTTTTACAAATTGTGGAGTCTACATGACTAATAGTTGCCAAAAGATTTGGAATTGGTCAGTAAGACCCTTTTTGTTTAACCAGAAACAGAAAGTGTCGCTCAAGGAAAAGTCTCACTCTGAAATCTAGTGAGAGGTGAGTTGTTGCAGGAAGACGACTGTGTTTCTGGTTAAACAAAAAGGATCTTACTCTTTAACAAAAAAAAGGTCTGTCTCTGTAGGCATCCTTTCCATAATGTTGTCAGACACTTAGAACAACAGTCTGAGCCTGTCTGTAGCAAAATGGGTACTTTTAGTGGATGTATTTTCACAGGCGCAGTTGCCCACAAGGATTACATAGCAGCCATTGCAGCCCATTTGTGGCTGCCAGCTGACATCTACTGGACCAACTCCAAAACTTTTTGTACCTTTTAGTCATTTAGACCCCAAAAAATGAAAAGAAAAATAGGACCCAGGTTTAAAAGTACTGGAATTAGCCTTTAATATCTTTAACTTCAGCCACCATACAAACACATTCCAGTGGGTATTTTCATTTTTATGTGCTACAACAAGACTAGAAAATATATAAATGTAGGAAAAACTGTGTGTGGAGTGTCTAGTCTTAATCTAAACATGTTCACAGTTTAAGGTACACACTATACAACTAAATATTGCCCAGGCCCTTTGTCTCATCACTTTCTGTCTTTGATAAATCATTCCTTGTTCTGTCTACAGTGAACAACCACACATACAAGCAAAAAAAAGAAAGCTAAAAAGTTGGAGACCACTAAAAGTACTACTAGATGATATGGAGTGCCATGACATACTGTAAGTGACTGAATGCATTTGAGTTGATGGTTTGGCTTGTTTGACTTGGTATTAAAAGTCTTGGTATATAAAGTAACATCATGGTCTCCATACTGACATGGAAGTCAAAATTTTGGTATGTAGCACAACACGAACTACTGGTTCCCTCCAGTGTTGCCATCACATCTATGTGACAGAGAGAGAAAAATGGTGTATGTGCTTCTTGCTGCTCAGTGAGTGTCTGAAGGCAGATGGACTATGGAGCCTGTATGGGTGATGGATGAGAATAATTATGTGGAACATCTACTTGTAAGGCATGTGCAGGGGTGTGGGGGTGTGGGGGTAGCACGGGGCACAGACTTGTGTTCATGTGATATAATAATAGTGAAGCATGCCTGTTCATTCCTGGGCCCCAGTCCACTCCATCACCCCGCACTACCACTGCCCGCAGTCTCCAATTTACCCGTCTACAGGAGGTGGGGTCCTGGCCCTGGAGCCTTCCCGGGTTTGAAAACAATACACTTCAACAACACCACCAGCCTTCAGGCTGCAGGGAAGCAGGAAGGGAGTGCAGCTGGCCAAAGTGTTGCCTATAATAAGGACATGAAATGAGCAGGAAACACTGACTGGTGTTATGAAATCAGAATTATTGTCTAGTAGATGGGTTAGGCATTACAATGATAACTAATACTACAACCATAGTACTGCTGCTGCTACTGCTAATACAACTAATACGTGCTGCTGTTGCTTTCCACCCCCTATATTTTACGATCAGTTATCACGTGACCAAAATTACACATTTAGGTTACATGATAAAAACAACACTGAGCTATCTTCATCCAAAGCTTCAGAAACACTAAGCAAGTGGACCTTTTGATTTTACCTTTTTTCATTGCTAATGTTGAGGTCAAGAGTGAACCTTCAAGCTCAACTACTTAATTGTTTAGAAATTTTTTGCTCTGGAATTCATTCTTATTTCATACATTTTATTTTATTTTGAATTATATTAAGTTATAACAAAATTACAAAGTTGCCAAAAATATCATTTTGCACACACAAGAGAATAAGTGAATAAAAGCCTAAATGTCCTTTGTCTGCCAAATGTTTACAAAGACTAGGTAACAATGGATCTGACTTGGAGGATTAAGTTTATATTTAGACTTTTTTTTAAATTATTTGGTTTGAAAATGTGACTTAATACATAAACCAAACACAAGACTCATCAAGGTCAAATGATAACAATTTATCTAAAGCCAGAGTCATGGACTCCTTAATTTTCAGTAGGTTGCAGAGTATAAAATATTATTTCTTCCTAAGATATAAGAATATAACAAGACTAAAATGCTGAAAATGTTAAATATATCAGTATGAAATCAGTCAAAAATGATAATGGCGAGATATTTTCAATATGTACCTAATTAGAGTTTTATGAGTTAGTGTTTAAAAAAATGAGTGCTTTTAAAAAGCCATAAAATAATAGCATCAAAACTGGGATAGCAAATAAGAAAAACAGACAGCAAGAGCGGATATTTCATTTCACTGTTGGGGGGTCAATAAACAAACATTTCTTAAAAGTAATTCCTGAAGCAGACGCCAAAGGTGCTGCCAAAATTAGTTTTAGTTTATTAGTTTTTAGTTTAAAAAAAAAAAAAAAACAACCAACAGAGTGATGGGTCTTTTGGTCAATAAAGCATCTCGCGTTAGCCGACTGTGCACGTCCTTCTCCAGCCCGGTATATTCTGTTTACCTATCTCATCGGCTTTTCTTTTCCTTGGAAAATATCTGAGTATCTCATTTTCTTAACAATTATGCTGTTAACTTGTAACATGAGCTGACTGGATTTTGTAATGCGCGCAGGAGGGCAGGAATCCAACTAATCGGGTAACAAATGCACGTACGTATTGAGGAAGTGGATCAGATCACTGAATGCTTGGTTTTCTATTGTGATTTTTTTTCCTGCTGTGGTGGAAGCACTGGACTATATGTACTGGATAATTAATAGGTGGTGGTGGTGTGTGTGTGGTGTGTGTATCCACCCACCCAATATCCACCCATGTCAAACAGTGAAATAGTTAGACAAAGAGAGAGGCTGAGAGAAATAGAGAAAAAAAAAGTTGGCAAGATGCAGTAGGACAGAAGGAGGGAAAGGGAGACATGTGCAGGTCTTTCTCAGTTGGTTGTCTGGCTGTTTCCTTGGACAGAGAAGACACCAGCCAGGCAGCAGACATGACAATGCTTCAGCTGTCTAGGTGTCATTTCCATTTCTCCAGGGGTAAAAGACTATCATATTAACAGCACTGGAAACCTCAATATCCTCCACCCACAGTCTATTCAATTAAAAGAATGTTGAACCAAGCTTGGGAGAAATTTCTTTCATTCCCAGGATTTTCTTCCTTGAAGGAGTTGAATTGATGATCAAAAAAGTTCCTCCTTTTCTTTGATTTTGCCCCCTTATTAGGTGTGGTCTAGTCTTCACTTAGTTTCTGAAATAGACACACTTTCCTTTGTGTCTTAACATATTTGTTTGAATGACCTGATACAGAAAACACATCACTCTCTGTTCCAGGAAGATCTTACCTGACACTGGGGCCGGTGGTTTGACGACGGGGAACATTAATGTTTACTGACAGCACTAAATCTTGGTTGGAAAGCTTGACACTCAGAAACAGTTTTGGTCCAGCTGATGCTAATGAAGTGAAGAGGTGGAGCTAATTAAAACTAATAAGCTGCATGTGTTGTAGCAGCTACTGATATCATGAACCTTTATCACAGCTTAACATTACGTTATTTCAAATCAGCAAAGTTGTCAGTTCATGCAGTCTCCAGATAAAACAAATCGCATCTACCTCTTTTCCCAGGACAAACGCAGGGTGTGATTTCATCTCTCCCAAACCTGCCTCATTTCAGTTTTTAAAGGTTCTTTCTTTAAATTCAAGTTCCTCTTGCATACGACCTAAAGAGCCTGCTTTAGCCTCTGTTATTTGAGAATCATTATTAATCCAGGATGTAAAGAATGTAGAGATTTTACAGGAAGAAAAGAAAAGAGGTTGAACTTTGCATGCAGTTACTGTTAGAGGCAGGCTTTATTCTGAGGGAAATACTATCAGAAAGTCATGACATCATGTCCAGGCAGTGCGGGTACTTATGTCATCGCAACGTTTCATCCAGATCCATAAAACTCACCAACGCTCTTTTCTAAAGTCATTTTTCCACATTTTGAGCTGTAATCTGTACTGTCTAAAAACATTTAGTGCGTCCGCTTTTCCCTGTCCTGTTTTTACAGACATGTCTGAGCTAACCAACTTACCCATGGACTTAGCTCTTTGGTAAGCCGTGACATTTAGTTGCAAAGGTCCAGGGCTTAGTTGACCTAGAAGAATAACATGACAGATTTATTAAGGCTACTAGAAGAAGTGTGTCTAGCTTGAGTGACAGGAATTTGAGCTTATCAAAATCAGCTACGGTGGTTGTGGCTTGCTTATCCCACCTCAGCTCCACCCAGCCTACTCTTTCTCAATTTGACTCCAACAAGAAGTAACTGAAATCCAGACCTCACATAGCACAGCTTTGAATACGTCTGATTTTTTTAGCTATTGCATCAAGTTTGTCTTTTATAACAGTGGTGGACCTGTGAACTTTGTCAGCTCTGCCATTAAATTCTGATCTCACTGCTCATACATCTCCACCCCACTACTGCACCCTGTCCTTGGAGAACAGAGCTGTTGAAAGCTGAAGGTTTGGCTCTGGTATGCAAGCAGTAGGAGTATCCCTGCCAGGCAGACAGGGCTTCCCCCTGTCTCCTTTCTTACAAAACACCCATAATTAGAGCTGCTGATCTTTGTGCCAAGGTGTCCTGATACAGGTTGTACTAGGGATCTTAGAAGGCTTGTTCATGTTTTTCCTCTACAACATCATCAGAGATTTATATTTTCACCTGACATTGACACAGTAGGTTAGGATCAGGTTGTGCTCTTTTTTTCCACTCAGTGGCTTTGATATCTAGTCAAAAGATTTTTTATTACAAATCTAATATCAAAACAAAGACTTCAAGGCAAAGTCAAGCTAAACTAAGCCTACTGCCAGCTGCTTCTACAGAGTTCACATTGGTGTCAAGGTGACAAGGTTCAAATGTTCTACCCCTCTCTGATTAACACTTCTGTAGCATCACAATTACCTCCTAAACCAAATCACACAAACATCTTTTACTTAAAGGGGGTCTTATCTTTGTAGATCTGACCACCATTACTGTCAGTTATTATAACATCGTACTCAACAAAGATGACAACAGTGACATCACTATAACAAAGTGTGACTAGGCAACAAACATGACGAACAGACGAACCAAACAAACCAATAGTTTATCCAGATTATCTTAACCACTCATTGTACAGGAAAACTGTGTACACACAATTACAATAGTAATAGTACAGTAGGGCAAGGTTGAAGTAGAACATGGGTCTGAAAGTGTGATGGATGTTGTAGAAGTTTTGAAAAAAAAAATTTGGAGGGGGTGGTACATTGGACAGTTCAGCAGTGGAGAGGAAGGCAGGAAACGGGGGGGGGGGTGACATGCAAAAAAGGTCACCGGTCGACTCAACAACAGACAGACAGTTTCGGTAATAATTTCATGCCATCTGACTTATTTTTAGCAAGGCCACTGTGTTCCCAGATCTCAGCAGTTTACTTAATGAGTACAGTCTAGCAGCATTTAAAGCCAAATTTTGCAGCAAAATACATTGATTTCAATGGAATCACTGTTATTAGTGGATTTGTTAATGGGGGTAAAGAAAATCAGCACAGAGCTTTTGCAGTCCAACTTTGGTGAACTTTGAAACACAAATTTGCGTTGTTGACCAATAGCAAACCATGTTGACAGTACTGACTTTTGAGGGAATGTAGAGCCAGAGAACGGATGGAAGAAGCCATCGAATGGAGGATGTCATCATACTAGCTGTTTTGCACCATTTACCTTTATGTAAATCTCCTCTGACAGAGCATAAACTCCACCGAAAATAACAGGAAATCGTACCAATACGTTTCTTAAATAAACTGTTAACTTTTTGTCTGCTTATCTACCAAAGCTAGATTTTTAACTGGATGTTAGCAAGCCAGCTAGCTTGGAAGGCTATTTTGGCTGGCTAGTGCTGGCATGGACCCAGCTAGCTAGCATGAAACTAATCAGGTGTAGCTCCCCAGCTACAGAAGTATGCCAACTAGCCTCCTAAGTCATCAGCAGTCACCAAGATTGTGGTACCATCTATTTTGTGAAGATGGGCAGAATCATTTTGCCATGCCACATTCTGGTCTGACCGGGCACTTTTTTATCACTGATAAGAAGGATTTAAAAGCTCTGGTATTTTTATACTTCTTTGCATAGAAATCTAACACCAGAAAATTTGGAAATGTCAGATTTCCCTCAGCATGAACATAAGTTTTCCATGCTTTGTGGTCTGTCACTGGGCTGCTCACTGACTCCTCTTTATATGACACTGATAATGAAGGCTGCCGAGGTGACTCACATTCATACCAACATGTCTCGTTACACAGAAAATGCCAGGAGTCTTTAATTCTACACTCTGAAACATATGAGGAAAAAGTTTCTGCATTTGTTCCCTGGCTACTTATGAGACAGCTTGTTAGTGCCAGTATTTCTCATTCAATCCAGTAGTCCCCCCTAAGACAGAAACCAATGAGCCGGCCTGCTGCTGGCAGTGCCCGTCACTTAGGAATGTAGTAGTGCAGCTTGCCATTTTCAGCCCGACCCAAGGCCCCATAGAAACATAGAAACTCCCACATTCAAACAAGTAGCTGGTGAGGAAAACACCCTCCTGGCTATGAGAAATACCAAGGTAACTCCTTTTAGTGACCTTTGTGTCCATTCACCTCTGTGGCCTGGGTCGTGAGAGAATCTGTCTAAAGTTCCATAATATATTGTCAGTGTGTGAACACGAGGCCCTGGTGTATTATGCTCACCATTTATGTAATCCCATCTGTAACATAATACCCTGTACTTGGGCAGGAAAACAAAAGCACAAGGCGGGGAGAGCTTAAAAACACTGCATTGGATTCCGTCACATTTACCTGTGGCATTCAGCATTGTCTGCTGCCTGTCTTAATGGTATTCCACATAGAGAAGGGGAAGCCAACATGAGAGTGTTAACTACAGGGAACCACTGAAATCTAATCATGAACACAAGCAAACAAGTAAGATAATAATATGATGGGCTTAAAGATGAAGGATATGTTCGACAAAAACACGTCAGATCAAGATTAAAAAAAGGCTTCTCAAGTAAGATAAGTATGTACGCAGTTCACACAATGTGACCAGCTCATACGTAAACAGACACATTAACACATGCACACTACACACCTAC
This sequence comes from Maccullochella peelii, assembly GCA_002120245.1. NCBI lineage: Eukaryota > Metazoa > Chordata > Actinopteri > Centrarchiformes > Percichthyidae > Maccullochella > Maccullochella peelii. Next base: position 16,509 of record LKNJ01004924.1, on the reverse strand, counting down.
ACACAGGCTTTAATAAATGGAGACCTGTGTTAGAACCTCACATTGAATTTCCATTGAATAGTTGCATAGTGGACCTTCCAACTTGTTTGAATGAGAGCAAAGAGCATAGAAACAAGACTGTCCTCACCAGAAAAGCAACAGAAATGGTCATTTGTTCAAATGCTCAACATTACCCAGGTTTACATTTTCCTGACAAGTGGCCTCTTGTGGTCATGTGAATTGCCTGTTCTCTCTCAGAAGTAAAGGGGAAAGTGGTGTGATGTTACGGCATTGCAACGCTGCTTATTTGGAAGAAGGGTTAAGGCTTTCAAAGTGTCTGACACATCATGTCTCCTAACAAGTCAACACTGGGTTCTTTTTGCTATGACCACCATCTTTCCCTAAGCTTAACTAAGCACTTTCAGCTGCCTAATTTAACCAAATTTTAGGGGTGGCAGATCAGAAAACACTAGTATGAGTCTTTCTTGACTTCTTTCTTTTTTTACCCCTACAAATATCAATAGCAGCATCATCCTAAAAGGTACTGTATTGATTAGGTTATAATTATGACTATCAGTGAATTCTTTACACCGTTACATTGTTTTTCCACCCACTTGCAGTTTTCAAACATTACTGTAATTCATTGCAAAACTATTTTTTTTAAAGTTCACAAACTTCATAATTTTACATTTAGGATTGCAACTAACTAACTAAAAAAAATCTGCAGAAGTTAAAGTGCAAAACGATCAGCTCACGTCCGCTCAAGAGTCAACTAATACTGGCAGGTGTCTGATCGATTGATGCCCCAAGAACAGACAGGAAGTTAGCAAAAATGCTGATATCACTTACAGCCCCTTTGAATAAACGTAAGATATAAACCCATTCCCTCAGAGAGAGTAAACTGACTGAAACATTCTCCTCAGAACAGACTCAGTGACAAAAGGTTGCAGTGCATGAGCGTCTGCCACTGAACGTGGCAGTTAGGTCAGCCCAACTCTGGAAAAAGGTGTATAAAGCCTACAAGTGAAACACTCGAAGAGCCCCCGAACCGAGATCAGGTACGGGGCCTTAACCCTACCGGCCTCCTTCTTACTCCCAGCGCTGCGGGGCCACAGGTCACTTCCACAGCTGAGTAAATCCCACCTCTACACAGGCTGCAACATGAGAGACCTTTTAGACTGTTCTGCTCCACTGCAGAGTAATTCCAGCCCAGAGATTTCCCTCTCTCATTTTATACCATTTTAACTCATTTTCAGCGTTGGAAGTTCTGACAGACGTGCTAGTTGTGCAACACTGGCTTGATAATTGATTCCCCATAAATGGTTAACTGCTCTGTTTGCAAAAAAAGCTTTATATGCATGGCTAATAAGCTCCACTGCTGGAGACGTTAATGTTGTCAGGGCACACTGCAGGGATGTGATGAGGAGGCACTGTGGGCTGTCCGTGTCAAATTTTCATTAGTTTTTCCTTCTTGACTCTTTGAGATTTTTACCACAGCACCAGTCAGTCCTCAAGAGGCAAATTCAGACAAAGAAACAATTTGGAATATCAGACTTAGTTTGCAAACTCTTTGAATTTCTTTCAGCCTCTTCCTTCCTGAAGCCAGAAGGCAGCATATGAGACGAAGATCTGTGCTTTCAAAATACAGCTGCAGAATGTTTGCTCAGACAAGGACAGTGCAAGATATCTACAAAGAGCAGAGACAGCCCTCTGGATCACTCACACAACCACTCATGGAGCTTTCATCATCCTCAGACAGACACGCCACACAGGTGCTGTGCATCACCATGTCACACTTCTCCGTCACGCTGCAGCTCAGTGAAGGACAACCCAGTTACCTTTGAGTTGGACTATCACTCAACACTGCAGCAAGTAAGAGACCTGCAGATCTCCATATAAGCATTAAGATGGTGGCTTGCAGGTGAAGTGAAGATTTTTTGTATGTCTAGATTACATACAACAATAATCGTAACAATATTTCAATGACTATATTTCAGCACCACACACTGAAATGTTTTTTTAAGGTTTGAGGCAGGCTTTGGGCAGTTTGAGGTTAGGGTACTGTAGGGTGCAAGAGGTACTCCTAAGATTTTGTATCACACGTTCATGAAGTTTAGGGACTTCCTAGAAACAGAAAATAATGGTCAAAATCAAAGCAACAGAGACACAACAAACATAACCCCATTTGAAGGCACCACAGTTTTCATTTGAGACCATCATCAGGAGCAGGTAGAGGTGTCAGAAAACAACAGCTAATAAATACCAGGTGTGTCAGCTGATTGGTTAATTGCATCAATTAAGATGATGTTACAGGTCTACACTCCTTAGAAGCCTCTAAGGTAATGAAGTTCATGACACCTCTACCTGCTCCTGGTGATGGTTTTGAAGTAAAATCAAACACTGAAACTGAAACTGCAACAATACCTCTGTCCTTTTTTGAACAACTCTTGTATGTTATGAGTAACTATCAGTGGATCTTCAGGTTCCCATAATGCAACTTAATGGCGTCTTTTTATCAGACTCTCCCGCCTGGTGAATGACCATGTCTGACTCAAACTCCAAAGCACAGTTTTTGACATTAAAAAGTAGGGATTTCTGGCACAACTTCAGCTACTAACCCTAAGCCTAACCGAGATGAATGGAGAAGGGAAAAGGCCTAAAGAGGTCAAAACTCCAGCAACATTTGTAGTATACAGAGTGTTGGATAGATTCAGCTCAGAATAGAATATATACATTGTCCTTCTTTATAACACTGTAACTCTGTGGACATTAAGGCAGCAGTCAGGTTGTTAATCAGCTCCCATGCACTGAAAGGTTTACCAAACATTACTACTATTAATCATTGTTTATTTACTTATTTACCAGGGACAGTGCACATTAATCAACATTTCAGTTTACACTTCAATGTAAATGTGCCAGTTAGCTAGTAAGCTAACTCTCATCTGTAGTCCCTGGGCACTAGGCCACTATGATGGCCTAGTGTTGTAATAGTGTCAACACATTGTAAGAATAAAAGTACAACACAATACAACACAAAATTATGCAGTGCATTACAAAACAATACAATCAAATACATAAATGCAATAAAGAAGTAGCAGGAAAAAGAGTGTGATTGACAGTGATGGAATCGAGAGTAGCGAGAGGCCAGCGCCACCAAAGTGGAGGACAACACCACGCCAAGCGCACCCTCCCCCAACGAGCACAGAGCGACCAAGGCCCCCCACCCGCCACAGCAGCCTCCCCTTGAATGCAGGCATCCCCCGCAACATGTAACATCCGCCCGTCAATCTTGCCCGCCGGTGCTGACAGGGACGGAGAGGAGTGGGAGTCCAGAGCACCCGGAGAACAAAAAAAAAATCTGTATGAAGACATTGATCAATGAATAATCCTTACTGCATGTTGAAATAGTCATTAAATGCTGTTGAGCAAGATTTTTAATATAGACGTCTAGAATTCTACACCCAGTTTGAACCTAGACGCCAGGCACATCCAAGTGTGGTAAATGATAAGTGAGTGGTTTTAAAGATAAATGAGCATAGTCTACATTGACATACATTAATATTTGTAACACCCTGGATTAAATTGGAGGCTCTGCTCTTTATTTACTCATTGTCATGGCGAATCGTAGTATCAGTGCTCCATTGATAATGGGTTTTTTTCTTTCAACGGCTGAGTAGTACTCATCATAATCAGTGAACAGATCAGCATGGGTTAAATTGTTAAACTTAATTTGATGGAGCCCAATTTTAACCTAAAGGTCTAGACATCTGACTTGCAAATTACAGATACAAGTTTAAGGACCGGATAAACTCCAAAACGTGCATGCAGTTCAGTTTATATTATACTGAGTGTCTGCCTGGGGGAAATGTTCACCCATGTTTTTTGGGCCATATGGTCGGCAGTCACAAAGTTTGGGCTTCATGCATAGGGTCCATGTGGACCTTCATAAACATGGGCACATGGCAAACTTTATGTCAGTTGGAAACCTGCAGATGCAGAAAGCATAATTTGTGAGGAGAGGCAAGTGGATATACACTTGCAATGAATAGTGAATGCTACTGTGCTATTATGACCATATTCAGAAATCTCTGCATAATCAAGAAAAAATCCTGAATATCCAAGATCATGGTTCCTCTGATATGGGTTTTTGAACATTTTAAATCATACTGTTTTCATGATAAAATAAAATCATTAAATCAAAAACAACAAAACAAGAAAATCCAGTGGATCTAATTGGGAAGGATAACCATGTGTGGAATCAAAATGTTGCATATTGCAATTGCCATGAATTCATACTAAGGGTTTTCAATATATCAGCTAACTGTGTAGTACAATTCAGTTTTACCAAAAATACGACCCATTCCCATTAAATAAAAGATGGACAACCACTGGCAAACTGATCATCAAAATATCTAATAATATCAGTTGGGAAACAAAATTGTGTTTACAGTCATTGAGACATTACGCTGTTGTTGTACATCTAGGTTTCAGGCACTGATTATGCCAGTCAAGGTCTTGCCTAATGTTCATATATTTGGCTCCCGGTAACAGAATTATAAATATGTTTACAGCTTGACCAGTTGTCTGCTGCTTGTGTTGCGTTTGAGTTCCTTGAGGCATCAAAGGGTAGCTCCACAGTGGGATAACTAGAAAAGAAAATGTATTTTCAATTCCTCCTTTACTGAGCCATTCCTACACCAACATAATAAGGCCAGACAAGATGCTATGATTATTGCTGTCCACCAGTGTAAATGCATAACACTGGAAAATGCATTGTATGACATTGGTTCTGCATTGCATTGACCAGCTGACAAAGGCATATGAACATTTGGAAGTTTGGTAGGTTCTGCCATATTTGTTCATCCTGATTAATTGACTCTCATCCACACAGTATCACTGGGCTGGCTTGTCCTCTCAAGACAAACAACAGCATCAGACAACATTCATAATTCATTCTTGACCTTGGAAATTGGTCAAGAATGAATTCTGAACTTCAACTTTTAAGCCAACATGACAACAAAACTGTAGATGTCCACCATCTTTCTCTAACCCTAACCAAGTTGTTTTTGTGCCTAAACCTAACCAGTTCTTAACCTTAGTGGTGCCAGATCAGAACGCTTACAAGTACACAGTATGGGTGGTTTTGGAGGTCAATTACAAACAACATATTTTACTCTTTTGCCCAAGAAGACAAGCAACATGTCCTAAATCCATACTAAACAAAATTAAGTATTTTCAAACCAGACATTGCGCATGTTAAATACAGTTGATTTTTGAGTGTGCTGTCGATGGACACTATTCTCCCACAATGCAATGCACAAAGGAAATGGAAGAGCTGCTCACAGCTGGAAAGAAGAAATACTGAGAAACATCAAGAAAGATCTTGGAAGACAAGTTTAATATCTTAAAAAAGACATTTTGCTTTCTCTTTTCGAAGTTTAATTGGCAGTGACATTCCAATGTCACAGCTTAATTGACATCCAACATCGCACATATTGTATTGTTTCCTGTTTTTGGTCATTTGGGGGCAGTGGAAACAAGTTGTGAACATAACATTGACATATTATTTCCTTATAAAGCTGATGTTATGTTTCCTATTTACACATCCAGCATACACAGCGCAACATTAGCATTCATGTTTGTGTCCACCTGATGAATGTAAGTCCAATATTCACTCTCCTTTTAGCTCTGTTTTTGGTCTCCACCAACTCCTGAGAAACATATCTGGCTCTTTAGCTGCTAAATGCTCCACTATGTTCACCAGCTAGTCTCTAACTGTGTCTGTCTGCTGTTTGCTGCTGAGCAGGTAGTGGACAGTGGGCTTTATCAGAGCTTTTTCAGCAGCTGCCTGGATTGGATTGTTTTCATAGAAAGACTGTGATTTATGATAAATTTTCTTGCAAAATTGCCAAATTGTTAGGGATTTATAAAAACAGCAAGATCTCAGAAGTATTGTGGGGCACTTATTTTTAAGAATAAATCATTCTTATAAGGGCTTATTCTATGGCTGTCATTTAAATATCAGAAATGACATCTGTACTGTAAGATTTATGACATTTTCTTTCCCAATGATGCTGATGGTGAAACTGATGCTGCCTCATGTTTCTCTGGTGGAGTCATGGTGCAGCATTCCCTGCAGGTCAAAGGCTCGGCTTCATAAACTTGCTCGGTTTGTGGCAGCAGTGCAGCTGTCATTCATCTTTCATAATGTGTCATTTATCACTGCTAATGCAGCTCAGTCTTCTCAGGTAGCACTGTTTCTCTCTCCCTCCCTCTCTCCCTCTCTCTCTCTCTGTGTAAATGGCCAAAGGGACAGATGACCTCCATGCAGGAGATGGAGAGTGCTAGTGCAGGAACAGGACTATAAGGAAACTAATTAGTCGTATCAGGTCCCAGGGCTGCAGGGTGGTATCCTTGAGCAAAATACTTAACCTATACTTGCTCCAACAAGACCTGGTTCACCCAGCTTGCCACACAGGGAATTTACAAAACAAGAGAGTTCCCACTCTTGTAAGTAATAAAATGCTGAAAAAAGTCACTAAAAATCCCCCAATTTTTTTTTATAAAAGTATATCATAGCCTATATAATACTAGGGTGGAGGGAATGTTGGAATTTAACAAGAGATATTACGGTCAATGACAATTTGCATTTGTACAACGTACAGAATCTACTGCACACAAGACAAAGTTAATAAATATCTCCTAATCTTAAATGTGGATTAACGGATTTGTTGATCCACGCTTTTTGGAACTGTTGCCAAATTCAGAAGATTTGGTTTGATATAGAACATTAGTTGTCAGAGATATTGGGGATGAAATTTCATTTTAATCCATCAATTTGTATATTTCAAGATATATCACAGGATACAGTGAGGAATCCTCGGTACTGGGTCCTGCTTCTTTCATCAGTTGTATTTTATAAACGTATACTCTGCTGTAAATCCACATACGCCCCTACACTATAACACTGGAAAAAAGAAATGTATTATTATTTGAAAATGGAAAAGACAATAGCTGTTGATAATAGGTAGGTCAATCTGAAATCATATGGGGAGAGGTATTACAAGCACTGAGTACATACAAACATTTTAGCCGTGTTCCAGTGTGGGAGGGAAGGTTATTTTGCTCTAACCAATCAGTAGCAAGTTATGTATCTGTCCCATTGATGTCATTTTCAGGTGACATAGAGGCTGTGGTAGTGGTTGCTACAAGCAGCTAACATTTATTATATTGATCGATAGTATGCCCCGATTTAAGAGTTGTTACTTCTGTGAGTCAACTTCCAACAACCTGTACAGCTGCACTGATCTCATTAACACTTGTGGCCATTTTTCTGCTCTAGCTCTGGAACATGACAATGATGTCCGCAGTCTGACAACTGCCAATGAACACAATACCAGACCTATTTAAATCACTGAACAAATCAGAGATGTGGGCAGTGATTCAGAGTAGTGGTCTTTCCATCTGAAACTGAGCCATGGAAAACATGACATGGATAAATTAAGAAAGAAATTAAGGAATTAAGGACAGAGCCGAGGCCACTTAGACCAAACCCAAATAGACCAGGGGATAATCAGACCCAATCCAAATTGTAGCTGACCCAAACAGATCCAAATAGAGAGAGAAGAGCAGCACTACAGCATGAACTTGGTGGAAAATCCAAACAGTGGATGAGTATGTACCCTGCTGGTATGTTTGCTCTGCTTTACCATCCCTCTCCATGTGTGCTGATGGATATGAGAGTGGTAAATTTGCCTCAATGTCCTGCCATTTGTGTGGGGTATACCAGACAACGATAACACACACACATAAGAAAAACAGAGAATATCACCTTATTCTTGAAGCAGTCTATACTCTGATATAAAATGGTTATCCAGTTAAGGGAACTCTTAAAAATAAAATGGTCCGTGTGCTCTGCTTCAGCACAAATTCAACTCTAGTTCCAGTTCGAACATTTAGTTGAAGCTGTGCAGACAGACCTGTAAATTCATTCCAAGTGCACTACTGTTCCAATTCTTTTTTGTCAATAATAAAAATAGATATCAAATTCAACTTAGAATACATTTTTTTTATAAGTTTTTATGCACTTATCTGATTTGAACAAGAACAACAGCTGTTTCCACATGCAGCCCTTATGTTTATATGCTACTCATTTATTTTGCCACATAACTTTCTGCCATGGACATTTCTTGCAGAGAACAAACCACTATCCTCTTGCACCACATGGAAGGCACAAGACTGTGACACATCTTGATCCCTAGGTTTAGGCAACAAAAGCACTTTTGGTTGGTTGAAATTATAACATTTTATATTAATATCATTAAATATTAATTAAGTAAACACGTCCCACGTGCTTCAAGTCTCTACAGTGGAAACCTCTTACAGTGATCACGTCTGTCAAGGTCAAATTGATCACTATAAGTGGATGATTTTATATATATATATATATATATACACATATGACAGCTGGATAGCTCAGTAGGTAACACCGCTGACAACCTGATGAGAAGTGGGCTACTGGAACAAGAACAAGGCATTCATGGACTAGATCAGAGAATAAGGAATTGTTGGAATGCTACTACACAAGTAACCCCAGTGACAGGGGTTATATGCAGAGGATGTGGGATCTATGGATTCTTCGAAACCCAACATCTAGACTAACTAAGAAACAACTAGTAGCTCAGTGTTCCAATATCCACAAGCAGCAACTGCTATCACAACTAGAGATTGAAGAGGTACAACACGAATGCTACGGCAAGGGGGAGCCAGGACAACAGGTCAGGGGGGAGATATCATCATCATCATCATCACCCGAGATTGGGTACCAAGCCCCAATAACAACAAGCCTATACAATGCAGAGAGGCTTAACACAAGAGCAGCTGACCTGAGATTGAAGATCATTACCAAGCTTGACACCTGGAACCTCCGTGGCCGATTACCAAGACTAAGTGAAGTACCCTCTGAAAGTCTACTAGAAGATATGAATGCAGCACTACAGACAATCCCTACTGCGACCATCATTGAGACCAACAAGCTGATGACAGCAACCTCCCTGAACAGGATCCAGTAACCATCACAGTGGCAGAAAGAGTCTCAAGTATGAAGAGCTGGACAGCACCAGGCCCTGACATGATCCACACCTACTGGCTAAAGAAGCTGATTGCGCTCCATGAACGCCTGGCAGCACAAATGAACCAGCTGCTAATGGATGGGACCCACCCTGAGTGGTTAACTGAAGGCCGGACAGTCCTGATCCTGAAGGATCCCCAGAAAGGAGCAATCCCATCCAACTACCGGCCAATAACCTGCCCCTGTTGGGCATCATAGCAGCTAAGATGACTAGGCACATGGCTNCTGAGACAAACAAGCTGATATACACCACAGCAACAGTGATCCTTGAGATGCTTGGCTACAAGATGAGCAAGAAAAGCCATAAGGAGCAGTATCCTCCATGGAGAAGGAGGCTGGAGGCCAAGATTCAGGCAACATGGAGGGAAATTAGTCAGCTATCAGAACTACAGAAAGGTGTGATGAAGAAAGGGCTGCCTAAGAAATATAACAAGCTGCCCATACCTGAGGCCCTGGAGACTGCCAAATAAACACTTAGAGCCCTGGCCACCCACCTGAAGAGATACACCAGAGAAGTAGAAGCTAGGAGAATAAACAGAATGTTCTCCACGGAACCATCCAATGTGTACTCTCAGTGGCAGAGTAATAATAACCAAACAGCAGACCCACCAAGGCTGGAGACTGAGCAATACTGGAAAAACATATGGGAGAAAGAGGCATCACATAATACCAATGCCCAGTGGCTAGCGGATCTGAGAGCAGACCACAGCAATCTCCCTGAACAGGATCCAGTAACCATCACAGTGGCAGATGTCCAAGAAAGAGTCTCAAATATGAAGAGCTGGACAGCACCAGGCCCAGACATGATCCACATCTACTGGCTAAAGAAGCTGACTGCACTCCATGAACACCTGGAAGCACAAATTAACCAGCTGCTAATGGATGGGACCCACCCTGAGTGGTTAACTGAAGGTCTGGACAGTCCTGATCCTGAAGGATCCCCAGAAAGGAGCAATCCCATCCAACTACCGGCCAATAACCTGCCTCTGCACAACATGGAAGCTCCTGTCGGGCATCATAACAGCTAAGATGACTAGGCACATGGCTCAGTACATGAGCTGGGCACAGAAAGGAATTGGTACGAACACCAGAGGTGCAAAGCACCAGCTCCTGGTAGATAGAGCAGTCACTCGAGACTGTAAGACCAGGCACACCAATCTGTGCACCGCCTGGATTGACTACAAGAAAGCCTACGACTCGATGCCTCACACATGGATTCTGGATTGCTTGGAATTGTACAACATCAACAGGACTCTAAGAACCTTCATCAAGAACTCAATGGGGCTGTGGAAGATGACCCTAGAGGCGAAATGCAAGCCAATTGCACAAGTCACCATCAAGTGCGGCATATACCAAGGAGATGCTCTGTCTCTGCTGCTGTTCTGCATAGGTCTGAACCCTCTCAGCCAGATCATCACAAAGAATGGCTACAGATACAGGCTGCAGAATGGATCAACCATCAGCCACCTCCTCTACATGGATGACATAAAGCTGTATGCCAGGAGTGAGCAAGACATTGACTCACTGATCCACACCACCAGGATCTACAGCAAAGACATTGGAATGTCATTCGGACTAGATAAGTGTGGTCGGATGGTATCCAAGAGAGGGAAGGTAGTCAGAACTGAAGGGATTAGACTACCAGAAGGCAACATAGCAGATGTTGAGGACCACTACAAGTACCTTGGGATCCCACAAGCAAATGGGAACAATGAAGAGGCCGCAAGATCAGCCACAGCCAAATACCTCCATAGAGTAAGGCAAGTTCTGAGAAGTCAGCTGAATGGGAAGAACAAGGTCCGAGCTATCAACACATACGCCCTGCCCGTCATCAGATACCCCGCCGGCATAATTAGCTGTCCAAAAGAGGAGATGGAAGCCACAGATATAAAGACAAGGCACTAAGCGAAAGGAAGGATGCCGAGGACTAGTGATCGTCAGAGCCACTATCCAGGATGAAACAACTAAGATCCGTGAGTACATCAGGAAGATGGCCCCAAGCGACGAGTTGCTTAGTGAATACCTCAGGCAGCAGAAGCCCGAGGAGGACGAAGAACAGGTGGAACCGTCATGGGAGGACAAACCCCTGCATGGTATGTACCACTAGCAGATGGAAGATATGGCTGATATCAACAAATCTTACCAGTGGCTGGAAAAGGCTGGACTGAAAGACAGCACAGAGGCACTAATCATGGTAGCACATTCTACAACACATTCACTTTGTGGAATTCCAATGGGTTATCCAATCAGTCTGTAATCTAGCTAACTTTATTACTCAGCACATGTTTTCCTGAAGAATGGTCCAACTACAATATCTGTACAATGTAAGGCACATGAATTATTCATAGATTTAATATCTTGTTTACCATGTGGCCACTCTGCCATCTATTCAATTCAATTCAGTTTTATTTATATAGCACCATATTATAACAAAGTTATCTCAGGGCACTTTGTCATAAAGAGCAGGTCTAGACCGACTCCTTATGTGTACAGAGACCCAACAATTCCCACCAAGAGCAAGCACAAGCAACAGTGGCAAGGAAAAACTGCCTTTTAACAGGAAGAAACCTCCAGCAGAACCAGGCTCTGGGTGGGCGGTCATCTGCCTCGACCGGTTGGGTTGAATCATCTAGTGACCATAGATAATGGGGCCTTTGTAACACTAAGGATGCAGTAATGATTTGCACAAAATTGTAACTGTATTATATTGTGTGATCAAACTAAGTAGTGTTAATCCTCTGTGCTACAATTTCAATTCTTTTGTTTGGCACTGAACAAAGTGATTTTCTCCACACAGCTTTCTGTGCCTGATTTGGCTAGTTGGTAAGAAGAGCCTGACCGACCTGCTCCCGTCAGGCTGGTCCTCAAAGTTCCGCTCAAGAAACTTTGTTTAGGTTTATCTTTTTGTAGACGTCTTTGTTAAATTTTCTTTTGTTCCTTGCCTGAAGTACACGCACATCTTAACCGTTTTCTAAACAAACCTCAGTGTGCCTCATTATCCAACTGAAGAATTGTTTCATTTTGTCTTTTTATATTTTGGTACCACTAAGCCTCGCGGTTTTATAGTGTTCTTTTTTTGATTTTTGTTTGTCATCCGGCCAATGGAGTTACTCACTGTCTGTCAGCAACAACCTTGGTCTCCTGGGAGATGGAGCAAGCCTTAACAGGACAGCTGCACCCTGACCAGTTATCCTTGGAGACATGGAGTTGCGCAACAACTATTGCTCTGAGTGAGACAATATATGCATATGATGCTTTTAGGTTTACAAATTACCCGAATGTGACCTTGGGAACCACTGTGTCCTATTACCTTTATGCTAAAGAAGGAAAATTCCTTCACAGTAGGCCTTTAACTAGAAATAAATGCCCTCATTTATCAGCAGGAAGTCTGTGTGTGTTCTTTGGAGCAGAAGACAGAGGTCAATGTATCGAAAATAATTCCAATTCCTTCTTATGAGACTGATCAATTTAATGATTAACTTGGTTTATTTATTTTCCTTTGAATGGAGGTGGTGCCCCAAACGTTAATGAGTGCAAAGATTTTATTTTAAAATACTTTGTAATGCTTCATGTGTGAATATTCTGGTGAATCTCGACTTTACTGTCTTATACAGTTTCAGGGAGATCTTGGACAGGAGCTTTGCAAGCACCCCAGTTCGGTGCTAAACATTACAACAGATCCACCGCTCAGCCTGAAAAAGGAAGTTAGTGGATGCCATTTTGAAGAGGGCCTACTGTCAAAATTATAATTGATTCATTTTCTGTGGCTTCACTGTCAGCTTCTCATTTCAGCGTTTGACAAAGAGGAGCTGCTTTGTCTTGTTTTCAGTCTTCTCTGTAGAAGCTTTAACATCATTGTTAGCATTAGCTAATCATCAATATGGTAATTTTCCTTCAGGTTATTTCATGGAGCCCACTGTGTTCACTGATGTGGAGGACCACATGTTCATTGCCAAGGAAGAATCCTTCGGCCCTGTCATGGTGGTGTCCAAATTCAAAGATGGGTAAGTCTTCAAAAAAAGTATCCTGCTGGAAGTTGCTGCACTTCTGTCATAGGATTTTAGTCGTGTCCTCTTGCTCCAAACCACAGCGACGTGGATGGTGTGCTGCAGAGAGCCAACAACACAGAGTACGGCCTGGCCTCGGGTGTGTTCACCTGCAATATCAACAAGGCCATGTACGTGAGCGAGCGGCTGGAGGCTGGAACGGTATTCGTGAACACCTACAATAAGACTGACGTGGCTTCACCTTTTGGAGGCTTCAAGCAGTCTGGTTTCGGCAAAGACCTCGGTGAGTAGAGACATGGAATTGACATAAATGTCATGACATTGATTGGTCTTTTGGCAGAAGATTAGAAAATATTTCTCTTTTGTTTGTACAGTCATTGATTGAGATAAAGGGAAACTTGCTGATTTTACACTTAAAGGTCAGTTCACTAGTTGCACGGACTACAACTCAAGTTCTGGGGTGCTTTAATACAGTCTGAGAAAATAACCCTGATGATGTTTTGTGTGTGTGTGTGTGTGTGTGTGTGTGTGTGTCTCAAAGCCAGACGAGGAAAAATCACTATTTTGTTGAACTGCTTGCTAACCATGCCTACACAAGGCATGTCACATAAGGGTTTTACAAGGGGTCACAAGCCAAAAACCTTAGGAATTGGCTTTGTCTAAGCTGAGCCAAAGAGAGCTGCCAACTTCAAGTGTTGGCTGGTCTGAAAATGTAGGCATTTTTTTTGTGTTAATTATGGAAGGTAAATTATGGTAACAAATTAGATTTGAATGGGAATTCTGGATGTGGATAATGATTACGTATCATGGCTTCATGTTATCACACGATTTGTCCATTGACAAACTTTCTTTCCTCAGTAACCCAGAAAGCTTTAACCACTGAATATTGTTTGACTGACACTGTTTTGTTCATGGTCTCCTTCACAGGAGAGGATGCTCTCATGGAATACCTCAAGACCAAAGCAGTGACTGTGGAGTACTGATGCACAGACTCTCCTCTGACCCACATCTGAATAGGAAGGGACTTGTCTGTTTCGGTCATACATCCAGCTTCATTTAGTGTGTGTGTTTTCTGCGTGAAAATTCAAATCATGGACAAGGGACGTGTGGTTTCTACCCATCTGTGTATCTACACATAAAACCCTGAGTTGGACACCTGATGGGAGCCGAGCTGGGTCTGACTATATTTGTAAGGTTTCATTTCCTTAAATGTGTTTTGTTAAAACACACTTACCATTTTCAACTTGAAACCTGTTTTCCCATTATCAATGATGTCAAACAATTCTGCTCAAAATTTGAAAATCATCAGAAGTCATGGCTTTATCATTCACTTGTAATGCTGTCTTCACCATAACAATGCCTCTTTGTTTATTCTTTGGTAGCTCTTGGGCTGTTGTGTACTGTACTAGAAAACAGACCACGTTCTTATTTTAAGGATAAACTAATGTGAATATTGAAGCTTGTGTTCAGATACCTTTTGGGTGGAGTTTTGGAGTAACCAGTGCCCTGTCTGACAGGACTAAACTGGAGTACTGCATCTGGTTGGCAAACAAAATATAAGTAACTCGATAGCAAAGCCATTGGTCAGAATTGATCATCGACATGATAGGAAAACAGGATGCAGGTTAAAAAGCCAGATTTCCTTAATCCACATAAAAGCAGTCTGAGAAAAAAATCTTAACTCGGGGCCACTTACTAGTATTTTTAAAGCTTTCAACCCCATCTCCCAGTTTTCATCATCCAATCATCTTGTGATGTGGTTTTAAAGCTTGTGGGGGAAAAAAAAAAAAGTTAAGCACCAGGCTGAAAACTAGTGTTTCACTGCCCTCTCTGGGTGAAAGTCTGTTTTACAATCATATTCTGGGTGTGATCAGAAGTGTGCACATGCACCTGTGACCACACCCTACAGCAACCATTCTCAACCAGTGGGCCGTGGGCCTCAGAGCGCCATCTAGTGGGCCGTGGATGCAGTGGTACTGTCAAATAATTAGATTAAAATTTTAAAAACATTTATTTTTTTTTTTTTTGTAATTTACAACGCTACTTTTTTATATCTAAATGTGCTCAAGGATTCACATAAATGAAAATGTCAAACTAAAATGCATATATTCAATGACAAGTTACATTTGAATATCATCAGCCAATCACTACGCATCATCAGGTAGAGACAAATGTGTTTATCCACTGTTAGCTAGCTCATGTTCCCTTGGATGAAGTGACACAAAATGGAACAAAAAAGTTATGTGGGAAACAATGCTGCGCCAGTCAAAGCTCCAAAGCGGAGGAAATATGAGCCTGAATACTTTTTGATTTATAATGGCAGGCAGTGCAAAGCACAGTATGTTGAATGTGGTGAAATCCTCTCAAACGAGGCACTAAAATCCTTTGAAGCTCCAGACACTTAAACACAAACTACCTGGGATTTTATGCTTGTTTTTTTTTCCTTATTTATTTGGGAAGGTGGTCCTCGGAAACTTTTTAACAATCAGAAGCGGGCCTTAAGTTACAAAAGGTTGAGAACCCTTGCCCTACAGTGATGTCACAGTGTCCTGGCACACCCTGGAGTACACTTGTACATCACTGCAGCAAGGTGAGAAGTTAACCACTGGAGGTCAGCAACAACAAGATTTACAGGGGGTGTTTTTATCTAATTTTGTTTACTTAGAATTTCCAAGGTCAAGAAAGAACGTTCACACTCACACAAAAACAATCTGGTAACAGTGAAAGAAGGGATTGTTAACATTACTCATTTTTCTGACAACAGACAGAGTTTAAGCTGTTTAAAATCATGTTTGCGTTCTGTGAAGTTTGATTTTCAATATACAGCAGCCACTTTTAAAAAAAACAAAAAAAAACCCAACAATTTCATGTATTAGCTCTGAGTTGAGTGCCATCCAGTGGTGGCCAGATAAATTACAACAATAAGATAGTGAGGTTAGAAAGTTTGCAAAAGTCTAAGTTACGTATTATGCACAAACAGTTTAGTAAAAATATTCAAATTAATATTGATTGATTCAATTCTTAGTGTGGACTGATTTCACGACAGCCATGTGTATGTGTGTATGTATGTGTGTGTGTGTGTGTGTATATATATATATGTGTATGTGTGTGTATATATATATGTGTGTGTGTGTATATATGTGTATATATGTATGTGTATATATATGTATATGTATGTATATATGTATGTATATGTATGTATGTGTATATATGTATATGTGTGTATATATGTGTGTATGTATATATATGTATGTGTATATATATGTATATGTATGTATGTATGTATATATATATGTGTATATATGTATGTATATATGTATATATGTATATGTATGTACAGTGCACCCGGAAAGTATTCACAGCGCTTCACGTTTTCCACATTCTGTCATGTTA
>LKNJ01004923.1:0-28424 GCA_002120245.1 Maccullochella peelii | reverse complement strand
GGATCTGAGGGCAGCTGGAAGTGTGGACATTTTCAGTGCTGTGATGTTGCCTGAAGCCAGATTGAAATTTGTCCAAAAGGCCATTTACATTTAAAAAGTTGAGTTGAATAAAATGTTTATTTTTGGATGTTAGCTAGCTCAGGAAGATGGGCCTAAGATACTACGCAGGACCCTCAAGCTCCCAGGCCTCTGGTAGAGGACCTGAGCTTATATGGCAGCAATGTTGACGTACAGTAGGTATGGTGTTCTTTGGATGCAACTCAGCATTCTTTCTCCTCCAAACACGACAAGTTGAGTTTTTACCAAAAAGTTCTATTTTGGTTTCATCTGACNTGACATTCTCCCAATCCTCTTCTGGATCATCCAAATGCTCTCTAGCAAACTTCAGACGGGCCTGGACATGTACTGGCTTAAGCAGGGGGACACGTCTGGCACTGCAGGATTTGAGTCCCTGGCGGCGTAGTGTGTTACTGATGGTAGCCTTTGTTACTTTGGTCCCAGCTCTCTGCAGGTCATTCACTAGGTCCCCCCGTGTGGTTCTGGGATTTTTGCTCACCGTTCTCGTGATCATTTTGACCCCACGGGGTGAGATCTTGCGTGGAGCCCCAGATCGAGGGAGATTATCAGTGGTCTTGTATGTCTTCCATTTTCTAATAATTGCTCCCACAGTTGATTTCTTCACACCAAGCTGCTTACCTATTGCAGATTCAGTCTTCCCAGCCTGGTGCAGGTCTACAATTTTGTTTCTGGTGTCCTTTGACAGCTCTTTGGTCTTGGCCATAGTGGAGTTTGGAGTCTGACTGTTTGAGGTTGTGGACAGGTGTCTTTTATACTAATAACGAGTTCAAACAGGTGCCATTAATACAGGTAACGAGTGGAGGACAGAGGAGCCTCTTAAAGAAGAAGTTACAGGTCTGTGAGAGCCAGAAATGTTGCTTGTTTGTAGGTGACCAAATACTTATTTTACCGAGGAATTTACCAATTAATTCATTAAAAATCCTACAATGTGATTTCCTGGATTCTTTCCCCCCATTCTGTCTCTCATAGTTGAAGTGTACCTATGATGAAAATTACAGGCCTCCCTCATCTTTTTAAGTGGGAGAACTTGCACAATTGGTGGCTGACTAAATACTTTTTTGCCCCACTGTACACACACACTCACACTCACATACACACACACTCACATCCGTGCCATTTCTTTGGCTCTAAGGCATTATTATTCAACAGTCACAAGACCTTCTATTAGACCTTGTGTTATCTCATTTGTATAATATCCACTTTGTTTGGAGACATTATTCAATAAAGTTCGAACATGGTAACATTTATTGTCCATGTGTCTTTAACTGAGTTATCAATGTTGATAAAATGGTTTTCAAACTTTTTTTGACAGCATGTGGCAAGATGTCATAACTGTGTTTTGATGTTTGTATGTTTCTGTAGGCAACCAGACAAGCTAAGGGTGGTGTGGACCAGGAGGAACAGGCGCATGTGCTCCAAGGTGAAACTACTGAAACACCACAAACACGCACAATCTCACACACACACACACACACAGTCTCACTATGTTTGTTGTGCAGCTCCACAGTTGGCAACCTGGTATCAAGAACCCCTACAGGGGAATGGTGGTGTGGCCTGTCCCAGAGAACATCGACATCTCTGTTACACTCTTCAAGGTACCAAAACCAGAATGCACTGTTTACACTATACACATACAGACAGGTGACTAATAAGAGGAAAAGCCTCTTTTTAGTGGAGAAATAAGAAATATAACAATCTATGTTATACAACATGCATTCATTAAATGGCCAAATTTACAAGTAAATGAATGGGTGAAAGACACAGGTAGATATACATACAGGAGAATGATGTTTATTGTTTGTTTTCATCTCTTCAGGAGGTTAATGCTGATGAGTTTGAGGACAAAGAGTGGACCTTTGTCATTGAGGGTGTAAGTATCTGCTTCTTAAGTAGTGAATTAACCCAACTGAATTATTTTCTCAATAAAATGGCCAGGCTTGGTATAAATCTGGCATTTTTTATTTTATGCTACTTTATGTACTACTCCACTATGTTCATTTCACAGCTATAGTTACTAATTACTTTTCACATTAAGATTTTACATTCAAAACATATGATCAGTATCTAAAATATGATACATTGTTATAGATTAAACTGACCAAAAGTGTATAAAAACTAGTTGAAATTAGCTCCACCTCAACCAATTACAGTATTAGTTTAGTCAAGTTTGCTTCCATGTTAAGCATCAGTAACAATATAATAATATAACACTCACATAGGCCATCCTGCATTATGAGTACTTTTACTTGTGACACTTGAAATACATTTTGTACCATTAGTTCTGTACTTTTGAAAATTCTGAATGCAGGACTTTTACTTGTAATGTACGATTTTTATTGTGTGGTATTGCTACTTCTACTTCAGTAAATGATCTGAATTCTTTCTCCACTGAGTCAAAGTACTGTACACATCACGGATGCTTTTGTCGGTCATGTTAAGGAGAACAAGGGGCATCGTAAGGTGCTGGCTTCAGCAGATATCAACCTGAAGCGGTTTGCCAGTCCGACGCTGACCCAGACTGATCTGACACTGAAGCTGAAGCCGCTGTCTGTCAAAGTGGTGGAGGCCACACTCAAGCTGTCGCTGTCATGTGTCTTCGTTCGTGAGGGAAAAGCCACGTGAGTTGTAGTTTTTGTTATTGTGTCGCACAAAGATGATGTGTCACCAATGTCATGATTTTTATCCCAGACAGTAGTGCTTCAACAATATGGACATAGAATACTTAAATTCAAGTGTTTCTTCTGTATTTGTGTATAGTTGTTGTGAGGAATAAAAGGCTACATTGCCTCAGACACATTTGATATACTGACCATGTTATTTATCATAAGGAGTGTTTCCTGTTTGTGGAGATGTCATGAGAGTATCACAGTAACACATCACTAAGTAATTATGTTGTGATAAATGTCTGTTCTCGTGTCCTTCACGTTCCTCAGCGATGAAGACATGCAGAGTCTGGCCAGCCTGATGAGCGTCAAACCCACAGATATCGGCAACCTGGAAGACTTCAATGAGAGCGACGAAGAGGAGGACAAGAAGTCTGTCACTGCGACAGGTAGGCAGACTTACACAAAGTGCTTCTTCTCTCTGATCTGTTCACAGTGAATTATTTCTTCTCATGACAACATCTCTTCCTCCTCTACATCCTTTTTCCTGTCGCTTCTTCTGCTCTACTTTTTCCCCTTTTCTGGCTGCTGCAGTAGTTCCACACACTCTAACTCGCCCAAATCGCCCTGCTCCCCCTCCACCTGACAAGCGAAGCTCCACTGGACCCACTTCTCCAGCCTCAGGTAGCTTCCTCTTCGCCCCTTTCTTTCACACGCTCCTGCTGCTTGTTTCTCTTGCCAGAGAGAAGGAGGTGTGAACAGGAACTCTCTCTCTCTCCTCCTGTCTGTTATTGGCAGGCTGAGTTTATATTACAGTATTTCACACGCTCATGCCATTTGTTCTGCATACCACACATTTCTCATATAGACATTAAACGCTACTGAGAACCATGTGATGATGCTGCAACATGGCACATAGAGGTTATAGTGTCCAGAGAGACATTACTGTAACAACATGAAAACTAAGTGTAACGGCAGCTCAAATCACTGTAACTCTGACATCAGACCACTTGTCCCCAATGTGTCTTTTTTTAGAATGAATGAAATTACATGTTTATTGTCCTTTTCAACTGTTTACTGGATGTCTTTGTGGTGTCTCTGTTAGCTGGTGCAACAGTAGAGTTGTACTAAAAAGTTAATATTTAAAAGAAATATATACAAAAAGAGTAGCAAATATTTCAACCCATCTTTAATAATTTTTTTAAATGTTCTAAAATGAGCATCTGTATATTGAAACAAGAAAAAATAAGGCAGGTTGCTGCTCTAGAATAAGTATTAAAACGCATTGAAATATTCCGTTCTATATTTTTTCCCCCACTTTTTTCATTCTAAGTTGAAGACTTGATTAGAGGGAAATGTTTCACTAGGAAATTAAACATAATGAAAAATAATATGCAAAATATGCAAAGTAACCAGTAAATCTAGCTGTCAGATAAATGTGGTGAAGTAAAAAGTACAACATTAGAAAATGGAAATACCTCAAAACTGTGCTGAAGTACAGTACTCGAGTAAATGCACTGAGTTACTTTCCAACACTGATGTGCAAACATTTACAGCTGAAATGCACTCAGATCCTCAACTGTCATTGACATTGTCATTTTAAATTAAAAAAATCAGACATAGCATGCAGCGTTGCCATGGAAACCTAAGCTGCTTTGACTTGCATTGCTACTTACAGTTTTCTTCTTTATTGCATCTGTCATACTGAGACAAAGCAGCTTGTTGTATTTGAATTTTAAGT
The DNA here is from genome assembly GCA_002120245.1 of Maccullochella peelii. Taxonomy (NCBI): domain Eukaryota; kingdom Metazoa; phylum Chordata; class Actinopteri; order Centrarchiformes; family Percichthyidae; genus Maccullochella; species Maccullochella peelii. The sequence continues at coordinate 24,002 of LKNJ01004923.1, read as the reverse complement.
GAAATTCAGTAACAGTTGAGCTCTTGAGTTGCAGTTTGAGGTGCATATCAGCTGCAGATGTCTGTAGAGTAAAATGATCAGGAGAAATGTAAAGTAGACAATATTAAATAGGCTATAATTCCATCACAGTTCATCACAGTCCCATATTTTGTTTGTGGCGTCTCACAAGCAAGCGAGTCATGTGATTAACAAAGATCCTCATGATGGTAGCACAATTAAGCGGCATGAGATCCCAACAGTAATGTCATTTTGAGCATCATCTCATTTTCATTCTTAATTCATGCCCTTTTCCTTCTGTCTGTCTCATCATTTCTCTTTCTGCAAAAATCTACTTTCACTGATCCATCCATCCATCTATTCATCCAGCCTGTGGAGGTGATGGCGGTCCTACCAGTACTGCCCTTCACTCCCGCCCTCCTCTACCTATCGCTCCTCGTCCCTCGCCCCGTCGCTGCCGACACCCCTTCACCACCACCCCTGATATCCAACCGTCCCCCGGCCCCTCCCCTCAGCCCTCACCCAGATCTAAGCATCAAAAATCAGCCAACCCTCTTCTACCTGAGGCTCCTGCTTTTTCTGACCCACTACCTAATCCTCCAAGTTCCCAGATCTCAGCTTCTACTCCCTCAGTCCAGTGTGCCTCCTCTGTCCTGCCTCTCTCTGATGTGTCTCCTGCAAATCCTCCATCCCCCAAATCCTCCAACATGCCCATAATTACACCTTCTTCCCAAAGCACTTCCTCTTTCCTTCATCCTCCATCTCTCAAAAGCTCTGAATCTGTGTCTACTTCAGTGCAGCCTTCTTTAGCAATACCATCTGTCCCCTCTAAACTGCCCTTAAAGCAGCCCAGTGCCCCCGAAAGTACCTCATTAACTCCCAAACTTCCCTCTCCTGCATTGTCATCACCCAAGAAGATCATAACATCATCCTCCATGGCTCCCCAAAAGTCTTCTCTCACTGTGTCCACTACTCTGACCCATAAGACCATCTCTACTGCCTCCCAGCCTCTCCCACCCAAATCCTCCTCTCCCCAAAAGCCCACCCTGTCCTCTGAGCCTCCATCCACTCACCCTCCTCTCACCCGGACCCTCTCTCAGCCTCCCTCTCTGCCCAGAATCTTCCAGTCAGGCTCAGGAAAAGGTATCAACAGGCTGGCTGGCAGACGGGCATGTTGCATGCTTTCCACTAACTGATTCCTTATGTGTAATGATCTGGTTTGACCTAATTTTCCACATGATTTAGCTTCATGTTACTTTACAAAGTCAAATACAGTATGTATTATACTACCTATGTACAGTATGGTGTGTTGTGAGGAAGATCTATGCATGATCAAGTTGTGCAGCCACTTGAGATGTGCTAAATTTGGTATCGGCTTGTTTTTGTGTTAGTTTTTTTTTTTGTGTCTGCTGCCAAGAAGAACTTTAACTGTAATGGCTGTTTTACCAAGTTCAATTAGTCTGCTAGGAGTGTCTTAGCTTTGAATCGTGTTACATTTAATTAAATCTAACTTTCTTTCAATTAAACCAGTGTACTCACAAGTCCAGGAGGAGGACGGAAAACATTAAACAAAGGTTTATTTGAAGACTGAGATCACACCATCAGGGTGGTGAATCGTATCCAAAAGTTAGACCGGTCCATTACCAACTTGATGTTCTATTCTAAACAATGTTATATGATCTAACATACTATCACACGTTGTTACACAATATAACACAGTCAAAGGCTTGTTTCAATCCACACTTACATCTTACAAGCACCACATTATTCCTAAACTTCTTTACAAATGCGCACTTAAGCTGCCCTGGGGCGCTGTCACCCATCGTAAATAATAAAATTTTTATTTAATTTAAATTTTAATTTAATAAATAAATACAGAGCCAAACTAAGGAGCTGTAAGTTCCTTCTCACTGTTGAGACTGCAGCAAACACGTGTTTGTTCCTGACAGATATTGATCACTTCTGTGGTGTAATACAATTAGTAAAATGCATGATATAAAATGAGCTCTGCTGTTCCCTTTTCACTCTTTGCCTCTCGCTGACTATACATTGGGTTCTCTTTATTCTTCTTTCGTTCATCACTCCTCTTTCTACCCTTCTCTTCTCAGTTCCTGTTTCACATCAACGGCGCCCCCCGGCGGTTCAAGCTGCAGATGATCTTACTTCAACCTCTGGTTTGTCTCTGCTTTGACTGTTTAGACTAAAGAGATGCCAGTCCATTACTGATATTATTTTCAAATCTTTAAAAATCAGTTTTTCTTCTCTTTGTCTTTTCTCCGCTTGCTTATAATATCTTTCATTCGTCTAGGCCATTCTCACATGTTCAAACCTCAGATTGTCAAGTCAATCGACCGCCCCTCCTCTCCCTCTCCTTTTTCTGCTGGTGCCCCTCCTCTCGAGTCAACACCTTCTCCCCCCAAATCTCACTTCTCTATCTCAGAGTCAGGTACCAATGTCAAAAGTACATAACTCTTTTCTCTGTGTCTCTGTGCTGCTTTTATTTTATTAAAACTTTACTCCTCTGTCTTCTCCCACCATCATTTCAATCATTCCTATAAACCTGCTTCATCTGTTCTCTCATATTTCCTTCTCCACCTCGTCTTTCCTGTCCTTCCTCTCTGCTTTGCTCAGGTGCTCAGGGGGCGTGGTTGACATCTGGCTCCGCTCCGATTGGTGGTGACATCACCCCTGTCCCTCTGCTGAGTAGCCCTGACCTTGATGCCCTCTGTGATCCCGCGGCCCCAGCCCTTACTGCCTCCCTTCCACGCTCCTCTTCTCTTTCCGCCTCTGTTTTATTCTTCTCTCCTCACCCTCAGCTCGCTGTCTCTCCCTCTGCTCCTCCTGCTCAGATCAGCTCCTGTCAGTCAGGTACACCAGCCAACTAATAAAACAGTCTCAATTAAAATTACGTCATACATGTGAAAATGTCTAAATGGGAAGCAGTTTTCAACAAAATAACTACACTATCCTTCCTTTCTTGCAAAGATCACTCTTAGTGTAAAATGTTTTGGACTATGTTTTTGGTCATTGTTTGACCTTGGTTTTTCTCTTTATAGGCTCAACGTTCCCCTTCACTCAAGTAGAGAAGGAAACAACTCCAAGCCCTCTGAGACGAGACGAGGGTTCTCCTCAAAATAACCGGACAGTGGCCAACATCAGAATATCCAACCAGCCAATCCGACCAGCCCAGGATTCAAAGGCGGCCGTCACAGAAACCAAAGCTGAACCTGCGAGGATCAGGTGAGGTCATGGGATGATACCACATGGAGTGTTTAAATTTTGGATTGCTTGGTTTGGATCCTTAGAGATATGTTTGGCCTTGAAATGCTGTGTGAAGAGAAAATGCGTCAGCCGACCACCGAGCTGAAGACGCGTCCTGAAGACTGGTGGCAGCCCTAGCAGAGATGGGAGAAACATCATAGATGACAATTCAATTCAATTCAGTTTTATTTATATAGCGCCATATCATAATAAAGTTATCTCAGGGCACTTTTTCATATAGAGCAGGTCTAGACCGACTCTTTATGTTTACAGAGACCCAACACACAAAACTTGTTTAAATCAGAATATGGGTCAGAAAAGATAACAAGCTTTTAAAAAGCCAGAAAGCTCACATTCATTTCTGTGTCCATCTTTACAGTTTGTTTGTCTGCATGCTTGATATTGCATGATTGCGTAAAGGAATAGTTTGACATTTTGGGAAATACAATTATTTGATTTCTTACTGTCAGATGAGAAGGTTGATACCACTCTCATATTTGAGCGTTAAATATGAAGCTACAACCAGGAGACGGTTAACTTAGCTTGGCATAAAGACTGGAAACAGGGTTAAACAGGTCCAAAGGTCCAAAGATAACAAAATCCACCTACCAGCACATCTAAAGCTCACTAATTAACACATTATATGTGTGTTATTTAATCTGTACAAAAACCAAAGTCACTGCACCCGGCCAAGAAATAGTCCCACATATAACCAAACAAACAAGATATATCGGTAACATGTTAATAAGTGAGCTTTAGAGGTGCTGGTAGGTGGTAGAGCCAGGCTAGCTGTTTCTCCCTGTTTCCAGTCTTTATGCTAAGCTAAGCTAACCGACTGCTGGTGGTCGCTTCCTATTTAACGGACAGATATGAGAGTGATATCGATCTTCTCATCTAACTCTCAGCAAGAGAGCAGATAAGCATGTTGTTCAAACTATCTCTTTAAGTCACACTGCTATAGATTACCCTAGCTAATTCAGCAGTTTCCATGCTGTTGCTGATAAGGCTTTTTGGACATCAATGTGTCTTTGAAGGCTTTTTCTTAGAAGATCGTTATTCCTTCTCCAATCGTTTTTTACATTTTATATTTTGCATAACAGAGAATGGAACAATTTACAGTAACATAATAAGAACTCCTTAGTATTGATCAGCACAGTATGAAACTCATTACGGTCCAAGTGACCCCAAGCTAACCCACCTTAGTCCTGACTGAGGCACACCTGCTTCAGCTTGTTGACACACATTTGGTTGAGTAACAGTTTATCCGTGTTTGTTGATCATGGGTTAAGAGACTTGTCGATCCACTGTTGCTCAAGGCCTCATGGTTGCTTTGTTCTTGGTGTTTGTGCTTCCTTGATGCTAACATGTGTGAACAGTTGCAGAGTGTTTTGTACCCTGCCTCCTGTTGCACTGTACCTTCCAGTACACAGCAGTCAAATAATTATCAGGTCTGTAGTCCGCTCTGTGGCTTGCATGTTTCCCCCCTAATCACCTCCTGCACTCACCCACTCATCTCTCGAGCCTGACCTCCAATATTTCTGTCCCCAGTCCTGCGCAGTCACATTCGGAGCTGATAGTTGCCCCACCCCCTCCGTGGCCCTTCTCCTGCTGTGAGAGCTCCACCCCTCAGCAGCCCTCCACTAATGTTGTGGCAGCATTTATCAGTCCTAAACAGCCAAATGTTCAGGGGGAAACTGATTTGAAAAAGCCAACCAATGAGACGCAGAGTATTATTAGCACCTTTAAGGCCGAAAAGCCGCCACTGGCAAGGCCTGAGCCTGAGCCTGACTTTGAGGACATCATCTTTGAGTCATTTAACCAGAGACAAGAATCAGGGAGCTTGTTTCTGGAAGAGGATGACTCTAAGCGGGATACTATCAAAAGGTGTCCTCCGGGGTGAGTATTTATATTCACCGATAAAATCAAGATCCAACATAAAAAAAAAAGGTTGCAAAATGTGAACTGATGGTGCTGATAATGCTAAAACTTACAAGATTTAGGATTAAGGAATATTGTTTATCTGTTCTGCAGTCTTGAACAGAAAACCAATGAAAAGGCCTCTGGAGAAAAGCCATCACTGACAAAGCAGTTAGAGGGAGCAGCGACGGAGAAGGAGGTGATGATGAAGGCAGAGCAGGAGAGGCAGAGGGAGAAAGACATCCTAAAAAAACAAGAGGAAGAAAGGAGGAGGAAGGAGGAAGAGCAAAAAGTATTGCTACAGAAGCAGGAGCAGGAAGAGAGGAGAAAACATGAGGAAGAGAAGAAGAGACTGTTGGAGGAGGAGAAGAAGAGGTTCTTACAGGAGGAGGAGGAGGTCAAGAAGGAGAAGGAAAGGAGGAAACGTGAGGAGGAGAGACTCCTGAAAGAGAGGAGAGACAAGCAGGAGAAACTGAGGGAGGAGGAGGAGGAGGAGAAGAGGAAGCGGGATGAGGAGGAGAGGAGGAAAAAAGAGAAGCAGATGAGACTCCTGGAGGTGGAGGAGGAAAAGGAAAAACTTAAGAGGGAGGAGGAGAAGAGACTAGAGAGAGAGAGATTCTTGAGGAAAATGAAAGAGGAGGAGGAGGAGAAAATAATGGAGGAGAGGAGAGTGTTTGAGGAGCAAAGAAAGAGGAGGGAGCAAGAGAAAAAGAGGCTCCTGGAAGAGGAAGAGAGGAAGATGGAGGAGAAACACTTGAAGGAGGAAAAAGAGAAGGAGCAACAGAGAATGAAAGAGGAGGAAGAGAGAAGAAAGAGGGAGGAGGAGGAGGAGAAAAAATGTCTACAGGAGGAGGAGAGAAAGAAAAATGAGGCAGAGAAGGAGAGGAAGAAGAGAGAGGTAGAAGAGAGCCAGAAAGAGGAAGAGAGAAAGGAAAAGGAGGCAGAAGAGGAGAGGAAGAGGAGGGAGGAGGAGGAGAAGAGAGTCAAAGAAGCAGAGGAGAGAAGAAAGAGGGAAGAGGAGGAGGAGAGGAGGAAAGAGAGACTCTTGAAGGAGCAGAAAGAAAAGGAGAGGATGAAACAGGAAGGAGAAGAAAAGGAGAAACGACTGCAAGAGGAGCAGAGAAGGCACGAGGCAGAGAAGAAGAAAAAGGAGGAGGAAAGGAAAAAGAGGGAAGAGGAGGAGAAGAGACATAGAGAGGAGAAAGAGAAAGCAGAAAGAAGAATGAAGGAGGAAGAGGATAGGAAGAAGAAAGAGGAGGAACAGAAAAAGAAGCTTCTGCAACAGAAGGAAGAGATGGAAAGAAGAAAGAAGAAAGAGGAGGAGGAAAGGAGATTCAGGGAAGAGGAAGACAAGAGGAGGAAGGAGGAACGAGCAGCTCCAGCCTGCACTCTAGGGGCCAACAAGTCAGATGAGGACAAGCAGAAGATGAGAACTCTGGTTTCTTCTTCCTTGCCAGTTCCTCGGCTAAACACACACACCGATGTCCCTCCACCCAGCTTCACACACACCCCTCCTCCCAGGTTCACACACTCGCCCACGGCTCTTAAAGATGTAACACAAGCTCCACTTCCTGCTCCCCACCTCCCTCCTCCGGACAAAACCAGCATTACATCCAAGCAGCTGCCCTCACAAATCCTCAGCCAATCACAAGACAGAGAGACGACCCGTCAGTCAGTTAATAAACCAAGCTCTGCCTCCATAAACTCCAGTGAGCGGTGAGTTACACCCCTGAAATAAAAAGTGATGATTTCACTGTGGGTGCTGATTTCTTTTTGTTTTTATACCTCAAATGGCTGCCATCTGCTTTCTTAATCAGCAAATAAAATCAATCAATTAATCAATCAATCAATCAGTGTTAAAAACTTGAAAAGTCACTTTTGTTACTCTGTATTTCTGTGTGGCATCAAGTTGGGCTCAATCATTCAACATTTCTGTTTTGATTGTTTCTCTGTTCTTCTCTGGTGATTATTTTATGATTCTCTGCTCTTGTAAGACTTCATTAATTATCTATGTGGTAGGGGTGGGCAAATCGATCCCCAAAGTATTGATACTACCAATACTAAATCTTGTTTTGAGTATCAGTACTAGCTAGATTGATACCACAAAAAAAAAATAATTGGGGGCTCATGAGCACTCTGCTTCTCTGCTGCTGTGTGTGTGTGTGTGTGTGTGTGTGCAGATCAGATAATTCACACACTTGACATACATTAGTTACCATTTAAAGCTGTCTTGCGTTTTAACATGAATGTGATTAATAGAGAATACTCAAAAGAAAAGCCTGATTGCCAATTATTAAAATGTATTCAGAAGTATCCTATTAAACATTATGACACATTTCCTTGCTACTTCTAATAATAAAAAGTATCAATATTGGTATTAATATCAGTGATTCCAGCCATGGTATTACTTGGTATCAAATTTTGTGGTATTGCCCACCCCTACTGTTTGGTTTTTCTGTTGTTTCATTATAGCTTTTCCTCCTCTCCCATCATTCTTTTCTATATATTATAGATATTCTTCCATCTGCCCCTCCTTTCTTCCTTTTTTTTTTTTTTACGTTTTCCTCTTTCTCTCCTCTTTCCAGTCAGGGGCAACCCTCTCTCTTAAAGGAAGGTTCATTGTCAAACATTGTTGTCCCAGAAAAGGAAATATCTGCCACATGTACTCCACCTGGCATCTGTTCAGGCCCCACTGTTCAGCCCTCTGCTCAGGACAAACCAATCTCATTAGAGGTCTTGACCCTGGTGCCACCTCCACAGAGGCTGTCTGATGCAGAGGTTCCTCTATGGAAAGTGCTAGAAGGGAGAAGTGGGCAAGATACACCTGAAAAAATCTCTGACAAGGAGGGTACAAAACCTTTGTGCAGAGGGTAAGAATGGATGAGGGGATGTCTGTCTGTCTGCTTTTCTGCTTTATCTTTCTTTCTGACCGTCTGTGTGTCTGTCTGCTTCACTGATGGTCTGGCTTGTTAATGATGTAGTAAGTAGCAAATGTAAAATAGTAGTGGTTGTATCTTTCATGTGTTTTTTTCCTGTCTTCTATCTCACACAGAGAAGATGCTGCTGAGGTGGACACTCCTGTCAGGCAGGAGCACCAGCCAATCACAGCAAAAGACTCAGAAACACACCAGATAGTCCCACCTCCTGCTCAACCCGGCGCACCACCAGTTAAAGAGGAGCCCAAAGAGCCAAAGGGACCCAGTGTGGAGCCAACAACCTCACCCGAGGTTTACCCCAAACCAGCCGGCGAGTGCACGGCTTTGGCGCTGGAGCGGCTGCTGCCCTCAAAACCAGAACCAGAACTGCGGCCGGAACAAGTTCTCCAGCCATTAGGAAAACCACAACAGGAGGGAGCAGATGAGGGGAAACCGGCCAACGTCGTGGCTGGTGGTCAGGAGAGTTTCATCGACAATAAGGAGCCAGTGTGCGAGGCAGAAAAGCAGCTGTGGGCGTCTGTGGAGGAGACCACAGCAGAGACAGGAGCAGAAGGAGGGATGGAAAGTAGTGAGAGCACTGAAGAGAAGGATGAGAAGCAGGAGGAGGGTGGTGTAATAGGGGGGTGAGTCAGCGACGGTTCCTGTACAGCATGGCGTGACGTGTCTGGTTTTGCTTGCAAACCACTACATACAGACACACACACACCTGCACATGCACTGATTAATGTTCCTCTATGTGTGTGCTGCAGCCTAACCAGTGCTTTCTCAATAGTTTCAATTAACCTCATCTGATGCTGTTCTCTTCATCTGAACCTCTGTCTATGCTGTTAGACTGGTTGTTTACATGGAAATGATTTGATGAGCGCTTTTCACAAGAGTAAAATTTGTGTGCGTGTGGTAGTGCCCAGAAATGTGCACACGCAGAGGCAGATGTGTGTGTTGCAGAGCAGCAGAAGGAGGCACCTGCTGGCTTCATGTCAGCAGTAGTTGGGGTGTTATATAGAGGGTGAGTCTCTCTGCCTGCTCGTCCATGAAATGATTTAAGGTGTGAGGCATTATGCAAAATAGTTTTGTAAAATTACAGTCAGAACATTGCCAATAATAAAGAGTTTAGATTTATCAAATGTGTTAGTTAAAAATATGATTGTATTTTTAACTTATAGTCATATAATCGTTATTATATCTATTATATCTAAGTTACCCCCCTTATCTAGTAATGGCCTGGAAATGTAGCAGCAAGGTTTAACAGTATTCAAATGACTTATCATACATTTTATAACATTAACACATTTTATTAGAGAGACATTTTATTACATTTTGATGAGTTATTACTTTATCTCCATGGCAGTTGTTCTAGTGTGGGTTGCTTGACTCATTTGTCCATTACGCATACAGTTGCATGAGTGTTTAATGCTGTGGAAGACCTTCAGTGCAGTGCAGAAACAGTTTGGTGTTTATACTTGCACATCATTTAACAGTACCCACAATACATCATCCTGTTGGTCCCAGTGGTTGATCTACCTTTGTTTTGGTTATTTGGTTATAATTCACTCAGTGAGCAGTTGTACACAAGGTGCTGTTAATTGTGTGTCATAGAGATTTTATCTTGTGTTATTTATTGGCTCTGAGCTCTGACCTGCATGGCACCAGAAAATGTCACCTGTTCCTTAATCATGCCAGAGGTGACGTAAATGCCAGTAGGCTTTTCTATGTTGTGCACTAGGTAGAAAACAAAAAGCGTAGGGTGGTTCTCAGTGCAACCAACGATAAATGTTTCTTCTGTGTGCTTTGGACAAGCACCAAAACAAAGTCTGAGAAAAAGGAACTACTTAATCAAGCATGCTGTCTGGCTTTCTGTCACACTGTTCAGAGCCTGCTGAGGTCATTTCAGGGTGAGCCCGGTCTCAGAGTTTTCCTGTCCCTCGTGTCTGTCCCTTTAGCTATGAGACAGTGGCCTCCATCCTGCACACAACTGGATCCACTGATGCAGGTCATCCACACCACTCTGCAGAGCAACCATGCCTCCTTATAAGTAATGAAGATCAGCCGTGTTTACAGGAAGTAGAGGCAGAGATGCTGTATTCCTCTGAGCCACATGACGGTCCACTGATTCCCATTGATGGGAACATTTCGCCACCCACGGCCTTCTCCGACACAACAGAAAACCAGACGATTAGTGATCAGACTGAATTAGTTCAGAAACCAGAGTGTTTACCGTCCCATGGTCTAAGTCTGGTGGCAAGTCTGAGACTGGCAGCTAGTGAGCAGGAGAAGGAGAGAGAGGAGGAGAGGGAGAGAAGGGAGAAAGAAAGGATAGAAAACATGAAAAGAGAGGAGAGAGAGAGGGCAGAGAGGGAGGAGAGAGAAGAGGCAAAGAGGAAAGAGAAAGAGAGGGTGGAAAAAGAAATGGAGGAGAGACAGAGGTTGGAAAAGGAGAGAGAAGAGATGGAGAGGAAGGAGAGAGAAAGGATGGAGAGGGAAAAGGAGGTGGAGAGAAGGAGGTTGGAAAAAGAGAGGGATGTCCTGGAGAACAAGCAAAGGGAGGAGAGGGAAAAGGCAGAGAAAGAAAGGAAACAGTACATGGAGAAGGTGGATGGGGAAGAAAAGAAAGGAGGAGAGGAGAGGCAGATGGAAAGGGAGAAGAAGAGAAAGGGAGAGGAGGACGGGATGAGGCAAAGGGATGAGGAGAGCAAAGGAGAGAAACCACAACAAAATCAAGAGATGATTTCTGGCTCCATTTCACTGCAAAACAAACAGGAAGTCATGAACAACCAATCAAATGACTGGCCTCCTCTGAGGGAAGCAGAATTGGATGATATTGCATATGATGAGAGGCTACAGGGTGCTGAAGAGCTATCAGAAAGCAAGTCTGATCCCAAATTAGTGAAAACGATTGACACTAATACTGAAGTCAAACTGGTTTCGACCAGACCTGCTGATTCTGTCCCTGCAGCCAGACCAACAAACAAGCTCGACTCCAGATCAGTCAAACTTGAAGACTCTGTAATTACTGTTAAGAAAGCTCCGGATAATGCCGCTCTGAGATCAGTTAAAAAAGGCAAATCCATCCTGAAATCTGGTGCCATCCCAGTGTGGCTGAGAGAGGAGGAGGACGAGGAGGTGGAGTATGAGAGAGGACAGGAGGATCTTGGCTCCATCTGGCTGGCTGAGCTGTACATGGAAGGGGAAGCAGGGTGAGTAAGGAGGGGTGAGAGGGATAAATAGCAGCAGGGAGAGAGAGGTGAGTAACCGGGAAAGAGTTGGCTATATGAGACAGATTTGCTTGTTGCCTCTTGTGGATCAGGGGACTATGCCTGTGCGTTTTTTGTGTATGCTTCCTCCAATAACCGAAGCTTGACTGACTCACTATGTCTGCAGGGAAATAATAATTACTAAGCATTACTATCCTCCATTTGGCCTTTTCCTGCAGGTCTTTCTCAAGAAAGAGTTGTGTGTTGGCATGTGAGTCATGTCTCCCCCCAAACAACATCATGACCAAGTTGTTTGTGAAGGAAACTGGAATTTCCTCTGTACATCTTGCCTTGGTTATGACTTATAACAGAGGTTTTCAAACTTGGGAGAGGGGGAGAGTTGGGCAGGGGTGTGGGGGTCGCAAATTTGGCCCGCTTATCAACACGGTCAGCAGTTAGAGCTGTGACACACAGCTCAAGATGGCAGTTAAGGTACTTTGGAACAACTAGCGCCTGTTTGTCATAATTTACTTAAAATATCTCACTCTTTCTTCTTGGAGTCATAACTCTGAACACACATACATGATACACATATGTTTAGATATTTTCTAAAATGTGTGACTTCAGAGCTTGCATGAGAATCATCAAGTTTTTAAGTTTTCTTCAGTATCAAAGTAATCCAGTGAGAGTTGTCTGTATATTCATGAGTAAACTGCAAACAGGAACTGCTAATAGCTAATTCGGCATACTTTTAATGGTGCCAGTTTGCAAAAATGTAAACAAATAATACAGACTAAACATTATACTTCCTGTTTACATCCCCCAAAGCATTTTGAGGTTAGGAGGGGCGCAATTGTCTCGACTTTGTCTGAGGTGAGAACCACAGTGTCAGACCCCTGATTTATAGCATTGAGATCAGTTTTTCAAAAGCAGTAATGTGTGGATATGAAGCACAGCTGCTTAGGGGAACCTGTGTAAGGAAACCTACAACTTACACAGACACAGAGTCTCTCCTGTATTGCTGTTGTAGTCATTTGTACTTGGAGATAAAAGGGTTTGAGCAAGTGTGCAGCAGTAGTGCAGTAAGCATGAAAAAGGGGAAGTTGTGCAATGGATCTATCTGCATCTGCTATATGTTTCTGTTCATGATTGTCACCGTCTACACGGCTGACATCAAGGAATATTGCAAGGCTTCTTGTATTTGTTCAGTACTCATTGCAGCTGAGTAGCATGTTGATGACTAGCATGGATGAATGGATTGATTTGGTCATTGGATATTGCAGTTCAGTGGAGGCTGGAGCATGTTTAAAATTGCATTTTCGCTTTGTCCAGTTTGGTATGATCTCGCATAGCCAGACCTCTATCCTTCCAAATCTATGGAAGTCTGGGGTAAATCTTGTCCAAACAATGGGGATGTCAAGACCTTTGGAAAGCTTGCGACAGCCGTTAGATTAGCTGAGTTTGGAAAAAGCACTTCTGGAAAGTTTTTGTTTCAGGTGAAAAGGTGTGTCTTTAACTAGCGCCATGCTTTACCCTCAGTTTACTTTAAATTGGTTTAAAGTATGGAAACAACCGACTATGTCTTTCCTAAACAACTTTTATGCTTGGAATTTTTTCCGACCTTTCAGAGATTAACAAGATGGAGCTCTGGCTGCGTGAGATGAATTGTGGTATGTTGCCAGAGTGGAATGGAGCATGACAAGGACATTGCGGTTGGATCTGTTGCTGGTCAGAAGCACTTCAGCCTTTAGGTTCTGCTCTGAAATCTTCTTTTCTGTCTTCAGCCCAGGCCACTTGCCCCCTGCTGTTACCCAGAAGCCCTCCTCACTCCCTTCCAGTGGACAAACCTTTTACCAGGGCTCTGCTGCCAGTCCGCCAAATAAACCTGAACACTCCCTAACCAGTCTGGTTGACCGTCCTCACCCTAAACCTCCTTCGGGGTCTAAGCAAAAGGAAGGAATCAGTCAGACAACTAGGGCCGAACCTGCTCCCCAATATAGTGGGGCACAAAAACAGCCAATGATAGGACAGAGAGATGATGTTGTCACAAAAAGTGGCCATAGCCTGGAGGTAGCAGCCAATGAGGGCGGAGAGCTTGTTCAATCGTCGGTGGTGCCTTGGCCATTTCCTCCAAACACAAACACTGCCAGCATGCACTCTGACACCAAACACACCGAGATACACACCGACACTGATGAAGACATGAGCCACTCCAGTTTAAACAAGGACACACACACCACAAAGAGCGACAGTCCACAAATTAGCAGCCTTCACGCAAAGACACACAACCCTGATCTTAGCCATCTCACCAAAGACCAACAGCTCCAAGAAGAAGAGCGGCTGTTATTGGCTAAAATTCAACTGATGACAGGCGACACATCCCCTGTCTCTGGGCCTCGCCGTATGAAGCGCCTCATCCCCGACCATCGTGATATTGACTGTGACACCACAGAGCTTGTTGATTTCAGTCAGCACTTGATTATTCCCTGCTGTGATACCCTGCAGGAAATATCACTAACTGAGGCAGAAGAGCCCCTGGCCAGTGAGCTGAGAGAAAATCAAGAAGTAGAAGTGTAAGTCAGCATGGGCTGTCAATCTGTGCTGTATAAAATGGCACACCAATGTAGTCTTGTATTTGCTTGGGTATGTGATATGCAGAGCTGTAGACTTAAGACTTTGGACTTGGACTTGAGTCAGACTTAAGTCACAAAAATTAGCACCTGACCCTTGACTCTAAAGATTTGATGTGACATGAGACTTGAATGCAAAAAAGTATAAAATTCTGACCTAGTAAAATCGCAGAAAATAAATAAATAAATAAGACATCACTAAGCCGGCACAGCGGGGGGCATGAACCTCAGTACCGACAGCAATCCATCCAATGGCAGTTGAGACGTTCCACTAAAAACGTCAACCTCATGGTGGCACTGAGTCATGGGATCACCAAAGTCAGCAGGATTGATCCTCTTGGCCATGGATACTTTTTTTATTTTCCTCATACCAATCTGGAGTGTGGTGGTTGACGAACTGACTGACCGCGGCGGTCAGGCCGACATCCATGGAGCCATGCCACTAGAATGACTAGAAACACTAGCCACACAGCTTAGAAAGCAAAGTGAAAGCAAATGCTGTGTCATGTGTTGAGACCTAACTTTGACTTGGCTTACTTGAGATTTGACTTGGACTCCCCCCAAAAGATTAAAAACAGCTCTGGCAATATGTGTGTGTGTGTTGCCACCTGAGTGCATGGGGGGTGCTGTGTAGTTTCAGGAACTGCTGCCATGTAGGAAAGAACAGTTCACAATTTGGTGAATCTGTTTGGTTCTGAAGTGATAAAAAATTTGGCCAAACAGCATAGACCTGTGTTGAGGCAAACCATGCTGAAATATACTGTAGATTCCCACTCTCTTGAATGCTTTGTGTTTCCTATTATGTTCTCTAACATCAAATCAGTGCTGCCATCTGTCATGTCAGCAAGCTTTCATGTCTGTTGCTCGCATCTACGAATCACTGGTGACGATGATGATTCCAGGCTGCTTGGATGATCTCCTTTCTTCCACTAAACAAAGTCTGTCTTTATTTTTCATCACTTGTCTTTTTCTGTTGTTTATGTTCTGTCTCCTCTTAGTCTAAAAGGCCAACAGGCCGACCTTCCTGATGGTGGAGGGAAGAAATCGCCATCACAGCTCGGAGACTCCGCCAGCACACACACCAGTGATATACACACTGACACACACATCACTCCTTCACATCACTATGAGATAAAAACATCTCGACTTCCTACGTTACCAGAAGAAGAAACCTCTGACCTTAAATCCCTTGATCCTGTTCCAGCGATCAGAGAGGAAGCTGATGGGAAGGACGATGCAGCTGAGGTACATATACACAATACTGATGTGCACGTAAACTCTAACATGCTTTTAAAATTACAGATCACAGCTCCCTCCTCTTCCTCTCTCCTCCTCCTCCAGAACCTGGTGAACTCCAGCCAGTCGCTGCTCGAATGGTGTAAGGACATCACCAACGGGTACCAGGGGGTGAAGGTCACCAACTTCAGCACGTCCTGGAGAAATGGCCTGGCCTTCTGTGCCATCCTACATCACTTCCATCCAGACAAAATGTACGGCATAGAAGCAGTTTTGTAACTGACTGATTCATTTTAACATTATTCGCTGTTGCTGTGTGATGGTCATGTTAAGAACGTCAGCTCAGTGCCTAAACCATAAATTTATAGCTGAAACAAGTAATTGATTGGGTGATTAATATTCAGCATCTGTGAAGATTGGCTTCCTTTTTATGTTTTATATAATTTTTAAATTGAATGTTGGTTTTGGGGTATTGTTTGGACAAAACAGGACATTTGGACATGCCAGTTTGTGTTTCACTATTTTCTATTTTTATAGACCAAACTACATTGATTTGAATGTTGTAAATCTGCTGTAGGTACTGTAGGTTCTCATTATTTTCTTGCCTGCTTTTGTCCCATTAGAAATTTTGACCAGTTGGACTCTCATGACATCAAGCTTAACAACAAGAAGGTAAGAACGGGGCTCAATTTTATATTCAGCTCTTCAGTTCCATCAGCAGTGCTAATAGTTTATTACTCAACAGATACTGATCTTAGAGGTCCAACATTTCTAGGCAAGAATACAGAAGAATTTCTATTTAGCATTTTTTTTTATTATTCTGTTTTATGGTCTCTCCTTATGATTGATGATGTTTCTGTTCTTTATAAATTCACCAAAGTAATCTTCTAATGTTCAAGTCAATGCAGTATATACAGAACCTGGTTAACATAATATTTTTGAAATATTTTTTCCAGATGGTAAAATACGGTTTAGATAGTGTCAGGCCGGGTGTCATTTAAAAATGTTAAAATTATCTTAAAGGCACCAGGGACGCTAAGAACAAAGGGCTGAAAACAACATATAATGCCCCAGTTTTCACCAGGATTGTCAAATTTGTTTCAAAACAGAAATGTATACCATCAGAATAATCCAAAAGATGCTATAATCACGTGACAATTCTACATGTCCTGGCTTAAAATACTCTGCTGTGATTGTCTAAACTTTCTGGCACTCTGTGAGTTATACATTGTAGGCTAATATTAATCTCTGAATGTAATTTTCAAATCATACTCGTACGTGTGACACAGTTTGTTTCTTTACTGATGATGTCTTTCTTTTCTGACAACATCAGGCGTTTGACGGTTTTGAGGCGCTGGGTATCTCTCGTCTGCTGGAGCCGTCCGACATGGTTCTTCTGTCCGTCCCTGACAGGCTCATAGTCATGACCTACCTCAGCCAGATCCGCTCACACTTCACCAACCAGGAGCTGAGCGTGCTGCAGATAGAGCACAACAGCAGCCAGTCCAGCTACGGCCTCGCCCTCTCTGGTCCCGGTCCCACTAATGTCGACGCTGCCGCTTTCTGCATGGCCAGACTGAACGAAGGAGTGAGTCTAGAGGAGGGAGGAAGCAGCACGTTGGTCGTCCCGCCACCAAGGACCAAGCGACTGGTTAAAGGTGTCAGCCTCTATTAAACATTTCACCTTTTTTATACTTTTACTATTTTTAAAATCCTTGTACATCTTTGTAATTATCTTTACCATGATTCATCCCATCTGTCTTGAAGGCAAATTTTAGCCACTTTAATCTTATGGAAATTTTAGTGGGTTCATCATAGCAAACTGTGTAGTTAAACTCACTTAAGATTTCAGTCCGTATTCCAGGGTATGTAACCTTTCTATATACAGAAATATGAAAAATAAGAGACAAATGGTGACGTGGAGCAAAAAAAAAATCAAGTCAGAAAAAAAGAGAAAGGAAAAGAGGAAAGGGGAAACTTTGTGTGTTGTTAGTGTGTCTCCAGGGAACTTAGGAATGTGAAGCAGCACAGTTTCAGCTAAGAAGACAAGAAGCAAGGATAAACAAATCATTAAATCAAGTTTACAGCACCTCAATTAAGATTCTAGTAGGTTTCCCAAGGTTCCCGAAACGCCAAATGCTGCATTTCATGCTGAATTTGATGGAAATGTGTATAAAATGATGCACATCTAGAGTTTTCAATTTGATGGAATGATGCAGCCATAAACATGTAATTTTGGATATAAATATTTATCTCAATATGAGAGTCATAAAGTGTGTTTTAGATTTCTGAAAGGCCCTGAAAACACATTTTCTGAATCAGCTTCAGTTTTGGTTATTTCAGATGAGAGATTTCTGTCTGTACAGAAATCAGGATTGAGCAAAATAACTGAATCAAAATGTGAAGACAGTTGTGGGATTGTTTGCTCTTGTTGGCCACTGTCATTAAATCTGATCACACCACTTCCACACAGTCCAGGTGAAGCGTGTTAAACTCTTAATACATAATGCCTAATTATGTTAAATAATAAATAAATACTTGTGATTGTTGCTCCTTCAGACTTAAAGGAAGGTTACTCTGGTAATTGTGTTGAATAATGAGGTTCAAGGGGTTAAATCCAACTTCTTATAGTTGTTCTCATCTGTTTTTAGTGGATGAGTCAATAACCCCAGTCCCACTCCCAAAGACAATAAACAAGGCAGTCAAATCTGGACTGGCTCAGGTAACACTTTGTCTTTATTTTTTACTATAATTGACTTTTATGTTTAAACTGTAATTAATTTCTAAACCAACATTAAATAAAGCTTTTAAAGCTTTAAATTGAACTGGTGATATACATCTTTATTCTTTGTATGTGTCAGCCTTGTGATAGCCGTATGTAAAGGTTTCATGTTTGTCTTGTCCAGGATGAAAACACAATGACTAACTCTGCAGCAGAAATCACTAATAATACAGGTGGGTAGCTGAAGCCTGAGCACTTCAGAGACAATACTGTAACATTTTAAATATTTATTTAACTTCCCATCTTCATGTCTTGCTCTTCATTGTCTTTTATACTTTGATTTGTCCCATGTGTGTGTCCGTGTGTGCAGAGTTGCAGAGTGCAGCTGAGACCCAGCCTCCCAAACAAGAAGAGGAAGCAATGGTCAGTGTTTTCTCTTCTCTACATCTTTTCTTTATCTTTGACTCTCACTCTCAGATCAAATCAAATCATTGTTTATGCTTTAACATTAATTATAAAGAAAGCATTTCCAGGATTTTGAACATTCACAGCTTGTATTTTCCATCCTTTCGGCCGCTCTCTAATCTGTTGACCCTCTTCTTCTACTTGTTTCCCCGACTCCCCTCTGTCCTTTCCCCTTTTTCCTGCTTTTGTGGCTGTTCGTCATTCTCTTGTGTATGTTCATGTGTGGTTGTGTTTGTGTTTGCATGTGTGTGTGTGTGTGTGATGGGGCTTGTGGTCAGTGTCTGCAGGACACCAGCCAGTATGTGCTGAGTGAGCTGGCAGCGTTGGAGACGGAGCAGAAGCACATCGACAGCAGAGCCGCTGTGGTGGAGACACGACTGCGAAGCCTCATGGAAACAGGTGAGTCAAAGTTAAAGGTTTTCAGAGGTCCCAGGTGTTAATTAAGGTGTCCAAGACCCCATGAGACCACCTGTATTTCGCACACATGGTGATGGTGTGGGTTTTCTCCAATATCCCATACAATTGTATACAAACTGTCCTTTCTTTGTCTGTTCATACAGGAAGCGACCGTGATGAAGAGGAGAGACTGATTCAGGAGTGGTTCACTCTTGTGAACAAGAAGAACGCTCTGATACGCAGACAGGACAACCTGGAACTACTGTAAGACCTCTCACACACAAACAGTAGACACATGTACATACACGTACACGTATTTTTATCTGTCTGATTGTTGACTGTATCTACAGGCAACAGGAGCAGGATCTGGAGAGGAGATTTGAGCTGCTGAACAGAGAACTTCGGGTCATGATGGCTATAGAAGGTTAAAAACCAGTAAACAGTGGTGGAAGCAGTATTCAGATAATTTACTTAAGTAAAAATAGCAATACCACAGTGTAAAATACTCCATTGCAATTGCATTATAATGTTGTAGCTGGTCGAGGTGAAGATAATGTAAACTATTTTACATATTGTTTGGTAGTTTAATCTATAAAAATGCATCACATTTGTATGAAAAGTGTATATTGTAAGTGTCAAATATATGTAGTGGAGTAAAAAGTACAATATTCCCTCTGAACTGTAGTGGAGCAGAAGTATAAAGTATAAAACAGAAAAACCTCACATTAACTACAAGTCAATCAATATTTCTATAACACCTATACATCTATAACACATCATACATGTCAGAGCATTCAAAGTGATTTACAGATGACTGAAGCTCATAATAAAACAGTACAAATGTAAACACTAAAACACTTTCAGACTAATGTGCATGAGAAATAAAATGACATAATAAAACCAATAAAATAGATTAAAAAGTAAATGCATTTAGTTGCATTCCACAATGTAAACCTTCAGTTGGTACAAGAATAAATTGAAAATGCTGATGATGTCCTTTTCTTACTGTACATGGTTATATGAAGCATTACATAAAGTTCTTCTGCTTGTCCCGCAGACTGGCAGAAGTCGTCCACTCAGCAGCAGAGGGAGCAGCTGCTCCTCCAAGAGCTGGTGTCTTTGGTCAACCAGCGGGACGAGATCATCAGAGACATCGACGCCAAGGAGAGAGGGTGAGTGTGTTTGGGTGTGTAGTTAGACAAAGACAAAACAAGTTGCAGGGAGATAGCAAATTCCTAAAATAAAAGAGAAAGCATTGAAAAAACAAATTTATATACTGCATTTTTCAAATTATTTGATTGCCATGGTTAGGTTAATGCTTGTAATGTTGAGCAGCAAACAATGAACATAAAAATGTAGTAAGTTCAATATAGTTCAATGATATGTATTATTTTTAGTCCTTATTTGCAAGTAATTAATTGATACAGTTCTGGGTCTAGATGGCCAATATGCACTATATTGTAATGTGTGTGTGTGTGTGTGTGTGTGTGTGTGTGTGTGTTTGCAGGGCGCTGGAGGAGGATGAGCGTCTGGAGCGCGGTCTAGAGATGAGGAGGAGAAAATACAGCAACAAAGACAAATGTGTCCTGCAGTGAGAGGAGAGGACATACACAAACAGATTTTACTACTGAGCCTCTGAAGTCCAGGAAGATGATTATATAAAATAAAAAAAAATCACGTTCATAATTTTTGTACACAAGATAAAAACAGGAGTTTTGGGGCTCCTTAGTTCCCTGTTTTTTTCAGTGCCTTTATTTTCCTAGAGAACTGTTCATACCCATTATAAGGGCTGCAAACTGTGTCCTCGTTGAAAGTGTTTGCTTAAAAATATCTGTTTGTGTCAAAATTGCATTCTTTTCAGTCTGTCTTAACGTAATAGTGTTATTTTGATTCTCTTCACATGTTTTTATTTATTTATGATGTGTCAGATTGTTGTACATCTGCTGCACATATGGTGTTTTGTGTGTTTGTGTGTTTATTCTCCTGTGAGTTTGTATTGATCACTGGCTTTTCCTCTTCTTTTTATAAAGAATAGGTTCCCTTTGTCACAACAAGAGCTTGTCAAAAAAAAGAAACAAATGTGCCATGTTCTTGTAAGTTTCATGGGAAATAGTTTACAGTTGCTTATGATCGGCACGCATCAAGAAATCTGTTCTGTTTCTGGTGATGTTCGTCTTTCTGTTTCAGACATTTCCACCCTGAAAGTGAAAAACATCTGGTTGTAACATGCCAAGACATATTAGATATAAAAATAGCATGTGATAAGTCATGAGCTGGACTCAAACCCACAATGTTGAGAGTACAGGGTACATGTTTTCAACTGCAGGATGACACGCCCCAACATCACATTTTGATAAACCCTGGAAGCATTTCCACTTACTGCAATATGATACTTGATTGTTTTATTTTTTAGATGATAGATGTTGAAAGGTTTCTTCATATTAAGGAGTTATCAAACCTCGTGTGCACACAAAGGAAGCTCAAGGTGGTTTCCAGCTCAAAGCATTTATTTTAAGTTAGACCCTGAATGCCTTAAACACCCATAATGTGTATGTTGTGATGTTCATGCCTGCCTGATTCACAGAAATGAACCTGTTTCCTCATTTCTGTGTTCATTTGACTACTGTATGCATGCTTTTTGAGGTGCACAGATAAAGTGGTACTCTGCATCACATCACTACTGTATACCTATCACACACTGTATACCTGATGTTGCTGTCTATATTTATGAGGTGAAGATATGAATGGTGAATGAATAAATATTGGTTGGTTGTTTACATCTTTGTATTTTGTATCCTTTTATCTCAGTAGTAACATGAACTTGTGAAATATAATGCAACCTAATACAATGCTCCAGCAACAAACATGTTTTGTGAAGCTTATATTAATAATTGTAACCAACTCCTCAACCAAAAACTACAGCCTCAAAATGTACTGTCATTTTGAGGCTGTAGTTTTTGGTCTTTTTACATTGGATTGCAGTATAACGTGAAAAGTTCCTGTTATTATGGTACATAATTAAAACACTGAAATACAGCAAACCAAAACATTACGAGCCTTACAAAGTAAGCTATTAGATAGGAGATCGTTTGCAGGAGGTCTTCCTGTGTCCACTCCTTGTACTGTAGCTGTGTGTGTTTAAATGCACACCTGCGCATGTGTCCTCCCAGTAGATTATTAGAGCTAATCAGCTTCCCTCTGCAGCACAGATCTCCCCTTCAGTGGGATCTACTAATCTGAAATGACAGACGGAACCAAACCAATCCAAAGCATGACCTGTGTTAGCTGTAGCTCACCTGAGGGACCTCCTGAAGCTCCGATTGCAACCCTCAGTTCTGTTATGCTGGAACCAGAACATGGCCCTATAACGCAGGTGGCGCACGCCCACACAAGATGTTGGGTGTGTGTACTGAGCTGCCTTCTGCTCGCCTGTCTGTATGTTGGCAGTTTGTACGTCTGGAGAAGCAGCTTACCCAGGTATACAACTCACCAGCAGACCTGTGACAGTGCTGTAAGACTGGACTATTAAACTGTTGCTGTTTGTGTGTGTGTGTGTGTGTGTGTGTGTGTGTGTGCAGGAACCATCCCAGTATGATAAAGCGCCGCTGTGCCAGTGTATTGCTGGTCTCTGCACTGTCACCTGCAGCCGTGAAGGCATGGATACACTGGGCTGATGTCAGGGTGAGTACACATGGTCAAAGCATGCCATAATAATCCAATAATATAATAAAGCCTATTATAGTTAGTCTGCCCTCACTATGAGTGTAGATGCACAGCTTTGCAGCGAGCTAAACACACTTCAATAAAGGTTGAAGACAGATTGCCTTTGAGGTTTTTTCTGGAAGCGATTGTGAATTACAAATCAGAAAACAATGAGATTGCATAAACAAGAGGTAGACCAAAGGTATTGTAAAAATGAATTGATACAGTAACAAGGATTCTGGATACACAAAAGTTCAGACTAACTATCAAATTGTGCTTCATGCCAGGAAGAATCAAAGCATCACAAGTGAAAGATCAAGTCCCCAAAGAAAGTAGCGCACAGTAATTATTCTAATAAACCTACATATAAAGTCCACCAGGGTAAAAGTCAATCAAGTAAAATACACTACAGTGACATTTTCAATGCACGACTTTTACTTGTAATAGAGTGTTTCTATTTTCTAAAGGTATCCTCTACTTTTACTTAAGTAGAGGATACCTTTTCCACCACTGTGGCAAAAATACACTCACTCTACTGCTTTATACTGACAAGTGTCAGTATTATTTTGTCCACCCCATTTATATCAGTGAGGGGTGGTTAAATAACAGAGACACCTGTCTGTATAACACAGTACATTAAAACCTTCATGAAGGTAGGATTTATTGCAGGTTGTATTAGACTGCATTAGTTGTAGGTAGGTGTTCCTAATAAACTGGAAACTGAGTGGACATACACCCATTGCCATTAAATTCTTTACCAAAAGAATACAGCACTAGCATTAACACGGTAGAGCTATGAGCATTAAATGTAGCTCAGTATAGCTCAGATACGCATGCTCACACTCACACTCCAATGTGCTTTATACAAAAGTAACTGTCATCCATCCTCCAGGTGGAGAAAACAACTGTTTGAACTGTGAACATTTATTCCACTGGGAGGTCTAAGGTCAGTGTCAGTCAATCTGAGAGGGATTCAGTGTTTTTCTAAGGACACTGAACCCTGACCCCCCAGGTGAAGGACACTGTCCTCACTCATGGGGGCCTCTTTGCTGTACATAAGGTTAAGCCTGGGATCACATTGGCATAACTTATAATCACTTCAGGGTAAAAACTGTGTTCGCAGGTCAATGCGTCTGTGTGGGAGTTGATGGGGGTTTGTTTGGAAGGTCTGGTTCCTGCTGCCATACTGCCACTGCTACTAACCATGGTATGTCAGGGAGTCTCTGCCCAGATTAAACCTTGAAGAAAAAGAGTTAGAGATAGCGCACCCATAGAGTTTTTTGTAGCTTCAAATACTACACTGTGGATAACGTTTCCCTCTTACATTTTTTTTATTCTGCACTAGGGCAATTTTGACATATAAGAGCTTCAACTTCCATTCCCAATACGATACGCTTTACAACCTTCTGTATTTTGCAGATATATGATATCCCATGAGCGTGTTTAAACCATACATTGAAAACATATGCCCTGTAGTCTCTAGATCCTCCTCTTTAATCTTTTATATATATATGTGTATATATACAGTGGGGCAAAAAAGTATTTAGTC
>LKNJ01004922.1:0-35486 GCA_002120245.1 Maccullochella peelii | reverse complement strand
ACACACACACACACACAGAGGGGATCATGGTTGGGTCTAACCTGCCTAATTCTCCCTAATGGCTTCTTTATTCAGGGATTAACTCCCTAAATCCACACATACACACACACACACACACCCATAGAGAGGGTCCACCATGCATTGGCCTACAGTATAACCGTCCTTTGGTAACACACACACACACACACACACAAAGGAAATGGACAATAGCTGAGCTCTTCACAGTGATTTGCCGAGGCATCAAACGGCCTGTGGGCTGCAATTAAAATGTTTGAGACTCCGGAGAGGACTGGAGAGGAGTCGGGGAGAGGACGAGGGAAGATGGGAAGGGAGGGGGAAAAAGAGGAGGAGGAGGAGGAGGAGAGAAAGGAGAGGAAAGCATTTAACACTCAGGAGAACTTTATCAGGATGAACTCTCTCTCTTTTCTTTCTCTTTCCAGATTTAGGAGATTTAGCATCCAAGTGTTGTCAGGTTCTGGCTACTAAAACAAGAGTTCTGGTAGGACCTTTTCCTGTTTCAACATGACCATGCCCCGGTGCACAAAGCCAGCTTCATAAAGAAACAGGTTTCTCAGTTTGGTGTGGAAGACCTGACCTCAACCCCATCAAACACCTTTGGGATGAACTGGAGCACCAACTGTGAGCCAGACCTGATCCCCCAACATCAGTGTTGGACCTCACTGATGCTCTTTGTGTCTGAATGGGAGCAAATCCCTGCAGCCAGGTTCCAAAATCTGCTGGAAAGACTGAAACCAGAAGAGTGGAGGCTGTTGTAGCAGCAGATTAATGCCCACGGTTTTGGAAGGAGATACATGTCATGTCGGTCACAGGTTACGTTTCCATCTAAAGGAATGTGAAGTGTTAATCCCACCTGTAGCCCCAGCAGCTTTCTGTTTTTCCCGCTCCTTGTCACCTTGTCCCCTCTGCTTCCTTCTCCTCTGCATGGCTAGCATTTTGAAAAGCTCCCACAGAGTACAGATTTCAGCAGAACTGAACTGAGCAGAGTAGAAAGTTTATGTAAGAGGAAAGTGTGTGTGTGTGTGTGTGTGTGTGTGTGTGTGTGATAGAGGCCCTCTGTTAAACTAACAGAGACCCAGGTGGTCTCTGGGCCCTCTTTTGTCCCTCCTCACTGTCAAAAAGACACATTTCCGTGTGACTTCAGAGCTGTTTGCGTGCGGGGGGGAGTAAACTACCCTTACATACACCCACCGCCTTCTGAAGATGCCCCCCAGCAGATGTGGATCATGTTGCAAAAGCAGTGGTTTATAACAGACTTTTCAGAGTCACCGAGGGTGAGTGGTGAGTGTTTAATAGTGCAGACTTCATGACGTTTGCCACAGTTTGCCTGTCGCAGACAAATGTTTGAAACAGGCCCTTCTAGTTTGAGCGGTGACAATCACGTGACCCTGGACTACGAGCTGTTAATTAATATTATTATTATATTATTAATTAATAAAACATACATAACGAATTACAACACTTCCTTTCAGTAACTTCCACCTGGTCGTCGGTCCAAGCAGAGAAATCTCTGTTCTTACTTTTCTCCATTGCTGTTCTTCTTTTGCAGCATTTTCTATGTAAGTGACCAACTGCAGAGCAGACGATCTGCTTCCTGTTTACACCGGCACATGCACGCCCAGTGCACGCGACTGGTCATGTGATATGCCCTTTCAGGCGTGCAGTGTGGACGGAGACGAGTTCTGAAACGGTGATAAAACGCTCGTGTGTACGGAGTTCGTTTTCGGTTTAAAACGCCGTTGAAAACGCATTAGTGTGGATGTAGCCTTACAGTAAGGAGAACAGAGTGCATGGCGCAGGCTCGGCTAATTTTTAAAAAGATGTCACCGTACAGCAGACCAGAAAACTACTTATAAAATATCCCAACAGAGGGTCGTTCAGATGGAGTCTTCTCCACATGAGCCCACCTTACATTTCCCCCAAAATATACTTGTTTATGCAAAAGAGTTGCACATGAGTGTGGCTGGGTAGGTGTGTGTCTGTGTGTGTTTGAGTGCACCCAGGTCCATACATACTGCCATCAGCCAATGTGCTATCAAGGCTTTAACTCTTTCTTTTTACTCTCTCTCTCTCTCCCCCCTCCTTCTCAGTCAT
Organism: Maccullochella peelii; assembly: GCA_002120245.1. NCBI lineage: Eukaryota > Metazoa > Chordata > Actinopteri > Centrarchiformes > Percichthyidae > Maccullochella > Maccullochella peelii. Next base: position 33,374 of record LKNJ01004922.1, on the reverse strand, counting down.
TCTCTATGTCTCTTGCCCTCTCTCTCGCTCTGTCTCCGGTTGTTTTGCAGAGGGAGGAATCGCTTGGTTGCAAAGCATCAACATGTCCGACAGCTGTGGGACAGATCTGCAGCTGTGTGTGTGTGTGTGTGTGTGTCGGGGTCGTCTGTTGGCAGGAAGCAGTAGGCAGCGAGTGATGTGGTCAGACCCTCTGTCACCAGAGAGAGAGAGAGAGAGGGAGAGAGAGAGCGAGGGAGGGAGGTCCCGTGTCTCTCTCTCTCTCTTCTTCTCTTCTTCCTGTTGCTTGTTTTCTTTTCCTCATCATCGTTCTTCATTAGAGAAAGAAAAAAACACACAAACAGACGGAGACTCATTTAGCTTTCCGACGGCTGATACTGATGATTGTTGATCTGGCGATGTTACCATGTGCACAGATTCCGTTTCTGTCAGTTTGCCACCAGAAAAGGCAAAGAAATGCACTAATACGCAACTTTTCTCCCAGAATTGCATCTTATCTGTTTGCTCCAAAGTCAGGAGCAGTGTGAAGGTATAACATGTTCTGGTTTCGGAGGACAGAATCATTCATGTTTTCAAGCTGAATTAGCCAGAAAACTGGAAATGTGACAACAAAATCAGCTACGCGAGCAAGTCTTTAAATTCTTTCTCATTTTTCTATTTTCATTTGTGTTTATTTTTGTGATTTAATTTTCCATTTGTAATTTTTAAACTCATTTTGATCCATTTCCTGTCCCTGTTTCTGCCAATATTGTAAATGTATTCTTTTGTCAGGCTCTGATTTTCTTTTCAATGCAGTTTCCATTTTAATGCAGCTGGCGTGCCTCGTATCATCTTAAAACTCTGTGAGAGAAACACGAAAATGCTGAAAGAGGAGCAGTGACTTTTTCTGAATGTATTTATTTGGTGGGGGGGGCATCAAGATAGTAAAGAGAGGGGGAGAAAAGTGATGGAAAAACTAGCGAGAGAGAGTGGAAAATGATTTTTGTAAATACAGTGTGGAAATCACAGGGAAGGAGGAGACGAGGGGGAGAAGGGGGAGGCGAGTGAGTAGGAGGTAAATTGAGGGAGTCCGGGGGACAATTAGATGGGACTTTCCAGTGTTAGTGAGCGAGTAAGTAACTGTTATAGAACATTTGTTTTAATATAACATATAATATACTGATGCATGTGCTGATTATTAAAACTGAGAGAGAGACGCAGAGGGATAAAAGAGAAGAAGAGAGAAAGAAGAAAGCCCCTTTCAGACGTACACCTCATTACAGCAACTTTACATGCAAAAGTTCAACCTAGAAACGTTTCTGTTACTTTCAACATGGCACAAGTCTGAATTGAACGGCGTCGCCTTAACGTAAAGACTGCGGCAGTGCATGATTAAATACATTAAATATTAGCGATCATCTCTAATGAACAAAGAAAATGAAATAGGGTTAATAAACCAGCTTTATGTGTGTTTATGTGAGCAGATCGGAACTAACTTAACAATCACTGTCTGATATTTTACAATAAGCTGCAGCATTATCTGCCTAACAAAGCATGCAGTTGGTGAGAAAAAGGGTCGGTGGATCCTGAGGAATTTTGGACAATTACGCACTTCAGGATTTACATATTATATTACGTATTTACATATTCATATGTAGCTTGGCAGATTTTCCTGCAGGAGACTAGAGTTCAACTCCCGTCACGGACCTGCACTTAATGTTCGCCCTTTTATTAACCATAACCACAAGCTCTCCCTAACCAGAGCTCTAATAAGAAATACTGTCCATGTGACCGCGGCTACTGATGCAGCCTTTAACAGTCCTGTCATGTCTGAAGAAAGAAATTAAAACTGTTACCTGACAGCATGTGTGAATGACAAACACATCTGTCACTTTAACAGATAGATGAAGCGAGCAATGTTATGTTTTGTATGTCTGATGGAAAATGTAGCGCGAGAGAGGGCGTGATATAGAGAATAAGACAATCAGGTTGGATGTACGTCTTATAAACATTAGAGAATATATTGATCCTGCCCACTCTTGGTCTTTTTTTTTGTTCAAGCTTTTGGCAACACACACACACACACACACACGTCAGCCAGTAAAGCCATGTTGAAATTAGTAGTAGAGTAGCTTTAAGTCGCTTTAAAACGAGAGAGGAAGTAAAAGAGAGAGAGACAAGAGAGGGGAAGAGAAGGAGAGCGAGCTATAGGATGAGAGGGGAGGGAGGGCGAGAGACACTGACAATAAGAAAGAAGAGAGAGAGTTTTAAGTTCCTCAGGGAAAGCAACAAGGGCAGACCAGTCCTGCCCCCTAGAGGCAGAGTGTCTGTGTGGGTGTGTGTGTGGGTGTGGGTGTGTGTGTGTGTTTTCCTGGGGAAGAGAGGGACATCATGTGACAGTGGCTCAATGCACCCCCCCCCACACACACACACACACCATCATCATCACTGAGAAAACTTTATTTTGATGCAGAAAAAGTCGTGTTTTCAGTGTGTGTGTGTGTGTGTGTAGCTCATGGCCTCAGGTGAAAGCGCCTGCTGCTGCTGCTTCTTCTGTAAAGACAAGTGTGTGTGTGTGTGTGTGTGTGTGTGTGCGCGTGTGTGAGGGGGAAGGGGGCGGGGCCTAGGAGGAGGTTCTCCTGACCCCGCCCTCCTTCCGCCGTGAGGGGGCGTGGCCTGTCGAGAGAGCGAGAGAGCGAGAGAGAGAGAGCCGGCCCCCTTTCCAGCTAGTCAGAGGGATTTTAACTCTGTCAGGCATTTGAACACAGGACACCGAGTGGACTGTACACTCACTCACACACACACACACACTCACACACACACTTTAACACACACACACCAGTGTGGAGTATTAGCGCGCGGAGCGGGACGCAGCCTACGGAGGGGGAGAACTGCACCTGTCCTACACACACACTCTTATCCTCAGACACACATATACAGAGGATCTGCCCGGTCGTCCCTATGTGTGGATGGGACCAAAGTTACACGGTGAGTACGGAGCAGCACGCGACACCCTCTCAATTTTACGTTTTTAGCAAAACACAGAGGAAGACAAGAATCAATTCTGTTTGTTTTTTTAAATATAGATTTGAGCTCCTTTTATAATTGCTTTTGACTTTTTTTAAATGTATAGATTGTGTTAATTATTTTGAGATTATATTTATGAGAACAGACAAAAACAGTGAGTAAAAATCCAAACAGAAAAAAAATTCAGACAGTTTTGGCCTCTTGAGTGTAAATGTATTTACTTTTGAGGCTGTTTTTGGTGGAAACTCAAAGAGGTTTTTATTTCTGATTTGATCTGATGTTTTTTTTTTCTCATCTTAATGCTGCTGATGTGGTTTTTTGGATTTAGTTTAGATTTTTAAACTGCTGTTTGGAGGTGTAAAGGTGTTTTTCGGGGGTTTTAGGCTTTGTTGCAGAGTTTAAGGAGTTTACATTTGGTTTGTAATGAAGACAGGAGGACTCAGGTGTACATTTAGTTGTTTTTTGTCTGAAAAGTGTCCTCACATCACTGACAATTTGACTTGTTTTCCACTTGGATTTAAATGAGAAAGTGTGGTCTCATTGCTGTTTTCCCCTGATAATGTAGTTAAACATCTCACAGTTTCATCTTGACTTGACTTATTTAATTCCATCACCTTAATTTGAAATTCCTCTGACCGTGTGCAGACTCAGCTTTTATATTTTCAGTTGATCTAAATGTGCGAGAGGTGAATTATTTCTTGGTTTTTGGTTTCACTATTAGTTTTCGATGTTGCAGCTGTTATGCAAAGAGGACTCTGGGTTCTGCTAAGAGCTGAAATATTGAGAAAGATTTTCATATGTGATCAGTTTTACGTTTTTAAATTGTGCTTCATTTAAATGGCAAATGGAGCAGAAACTGATGTTCTGTTCTCTGTGAGAAAAAGGTGCAGCTGCTCTCCAGGAGAAATTACATTTTCCTGCTGGAAATTTCATAGTTTTACAATTCAAACAATGGATTTAGTGGGATTTGAATGTAATTTTGATGATTTGAGTTTGCTTTGCCCCGTGTCTGATTACTGTGAAGATGCAGACTGTGTTTGAAGCAAAGAAGATCAACTTTTTTCTTAATGATTCAGGTTTTGGAAGTATTTTAATCATTTTGAAGAGCATTCTCTTGCAAGTTTAGCACAAGAAAGTCAGTTGTGTGATTTGCAGGAGCTCAAAAAGCATCAAAGTGGCTGTTAATAAGAGGAGATGATGAGGTTCTTGACTTCTTAAACTCAGAGTCGTTGCCAGTGTGCGGTTCCTGAAAGGGATCACAATGTGAAAATGTCAGTTTGTGTTTTTGTTTCGGGGATTTGAGTTCATCTCGTCTTGCTGCTGTTTGGAGGAAGAGTCTCTAGCTGTGACTGGAGCCAGTTGGATGTGAAATCATTTTCTTTCTTGCGGCTCCAGAAGAATTCACACACACAGAGAGAGAGAGAGAGAGAGAGAGAGTGTGGTCACTGGAGATCTGCTGCTTTCCGCTCGTCTGCGTGGGACGAGCAGCATGTTTGTGTCCCTGCATGTGTGTGTGTGTGTGTGTGTGTGTGTGTGGGACTTGGGTGGGATCGCGTTTGAAGTTTTGTTTGCGCTGCTGTGGCCCCCCAAATGGAAAAGTTTTGGCGCTCCCTTCCTCATTGCTTCCCCCTTGTCCATTACCAACACACACACACACACACACACACACATGCACACACACACACACGCTGGGAGTCGGGATGATTTGCCGGTTCCGCTGCAGTGCCACTCTGCTTCCAATTTTAGCTTCATTCAGACACAGACAGCGTTTCCTTCCTCTGTCTTCAACCCCAGGAAGAGACGGGGAGGAGGAGGGGGGACACTGAGGGAGGATACAGAGGAGATTTCAGGCTCATAATCTGATTAAATCCACCACATTGTTAAGCAAACTCTGCTGTCTCAAAGCTAATAACGGTCCCGAGTTACATTTTCACTGTCTTTCTGTATTAAAAAAGAAACTACAGAGAACAGGACAAAAAGACTGCAGAGGAAATATGAAAAGTCCATTTTTGCTTCAAAGAGAGACGGACAGAGAATTGGACACAAAGAGAAACCTGTGGAAAAACTTTTCATAATTATTCATTCATAGAAAAGGTGGACTTGATGGAAAGTACTGCTGTGTATTGATGTGTAAAAGTGTCAGTTTGTTTGATTTTATTATTTTATGAAGGATAAAGGCAGTTAGTTAAAAACATATAACTTGTAAAAATACATCAGTTTGAAGCTAAATTCTTATAAAATAGAATTAAGGATTTACATAATAGGAAAGGAGCATCATTTTATTTGATCACATGCCACGTGTTGCGTTCATCTATCAGTTCCTCTTTGATCAAAGTCTCCCGTCTCAGCCCCACTCATTTTAAAATCTTGCCCTGTGGTTTTTACAGGCAGAAAAAAAAAAAGATCAATGAGAAATCAATCAGTTAAATTCACTTTGGAGATTAAAAACATCAACAGATATTACGTGAGGTGTTTAACAAAATCAAACATGTGAATTACATTATTTTGGCCAATAATACTGACATTATGATATTATCGTTATCATGTTAAAGTGAACTGATCATGTGAATGAATGCAGTTTTATTCCCTAATTGTTTCCCAAATTAGTTCATGTTTTCTGTGACAAGACAAACCGTTTCCTGTCTGTTTCGAAGTGTGTGTGTGTGTGTGTGACAGCAGCGTTAGTCAGACCCCCCCTCACTGAGTCACCCCACATGATAATCACAGCTCTTCCTCTCCTCTTCCTCTCCCTCCACATCCCTTCATCCTTTTCTTTCTGTCCTCTTTTTATCTCTTATCTGTTTCCTCCCACATCTCCTTTTTTTTTCTTACTTCAGTTGTCGTTTTTCCACTTAGTCCACGCCTCCGTCTCTGCTTTCGTCTTATTCTTACTTTCTTTCTTTCTCTTTATTTTCCCCTCTGTTTTCTCTTCACATCTTAATATGTTTCTCCCTTTGCCTCTCATGGTTTCTTCTTCTTTCCTTCCTTCTGTCTTTACTTCTTTGATTCTCCACCTTTTTCTTTCTTTCTTTTTCTCTCCTTATCTCCCTCAGCTCTTCCTCCTTCCTTCCACGCTTCTTTCTTTCTTTCTTTCTCTTTCTTTTTCCTTCTTTTTTCCCTTTCTCTTTTCACCTTCTTTCTTACTTTAATTAATGAATTTTTCTTCCTTTGCCTCTCATGGTTTCTTCTCCTTCCTTCCTTCCTTCCTTCATTCCTTCTGTCTTTCCTTCTTTGATTCTCCACCTTTTCTTTCTTTCTTTCTTTCTTTCTTATTTCTTTCTTTCCATTAAGTCTTAATTTCTAAAGTAGTTTTCTGAGTCTTCATTGATGGAAATGTTTAAATAAAGGAGATTAAAAATAAAAATCTCTCTTTTTCTCTCTCTCTCTCTCTCTTTCTTTGCCAACCAGGCGACCTCTCATAGCTCGGCCATGTTGACCAGTGAGGGGGCGCACACCATGGAGCAGGACGACACGCACCACGAAGCCAAGATGGCCTCCGCCGCCACCACAGCCAGCGCCAGCTCAGACGGAGCCGAGACGATGGCAGACACAGACGTGGAGATGGAGATGGAAGAGGCGGACATGACCCGATGGACGGAGGCAGAGTTCGAGGAGAAGTGCACATACATCGTCAAGGACACGCCGTGTGAGGCGGGGCCAGACGGTGACGGCGTGACGACATCAACAACCAGAGCTGAGGTGTCGCTGCCCCGAAATCTGGCCTTCAAACACCCGGCTGACAGCAAGGAGGTCAGACTCAAACACACACACACACATTGGCAGACATGCAAACTTTCTCTCCAGTCTCGATTTTACACACACACACACACACACACACACACACACACACACACACACACACACACTCAGGCAGAGAACGCCATCTGCACACACACGTGAGTCAGATGTGGGTCATGTAATGAAGAGGGGGTCGTGTCTCGTCGTAAAACTTCACACACACACATTACAGAGAGGAATCTGTGTGTGTGTGTGAGTGAAACGCCTAAAGCAGAATTTACACACACACACACACTGTAACTGTAGTTGTGTGTACACTGCGACTTCATCAGCTCGTATCCATCCATGAAAACTCATTCATCATCTGAGAAAATGATGATGGCCATATCCCAATTGTGTGCGTGTGTGTGTGTGTGTTTCAAATCTCAAAGACTTCATTTCAATCCGGTCATTAAACTAGCTGCAGTACCTGTCCCTGCTGGCAGGGGGCACAATTAAGCATCTGATCAAACACACCGCATCAAACGGATTCCGTCTTAGTGACATTTAATGAGGTTATAATGTGAACTTTGACCCCTAAGATGACCCCTCATATGTTAAATCTGCAGTGGTCTTCTTTAAATATGAAGCTTTATTTGAAGCAGGGCGTCTTAAAAAGTTTGGGGCAAAACAGACAACTACTGGAAGCCAGAAACATCAGCTGGTAAAATCACAGCTGACTCACTGGTGCTAATCAATAACTGTATCAACCCTGTGGTTATATATTTTGATCAGTTTCTGTTATCAGGCAGGGAAAAAAAATCTGATTTGCTCACTTTTACACACCTCTGTAAATCTTTATCAACTAAACAAATAGCAACCTTGTGAGCCGAAGGGATAACGTTTTGGTCATTGATCGAACTGCATGTGAAAAAGTAAAAAATAGATAACAATGAGGCATTGTACAGAACCAAAACGACACTCTAATAATTTGAAAAAGTGAAAAAACTGAGGATGTTTGGCTTCTGAAAGTTGAAGAAATAGTTGTAAATTTGCATTAAATGAGAATATCACATCATCAAGACTGATCAGTTCTTAATGATGCTCCAAACAGCCATTGCATAGTTTCTAAGGTCATCACACATTGTATTTTCGAGGCTGCAGGTTCAGAAAGTCTCCTGGCAGTTTGGATTGGGGGAAAAAAGTGCATGACTGCAGGTCAATAGGTCGCGACGTTGGCAATTTGTCTGTAAACTTAAAGCGCCGTGATCACATAGATTTTCTCATCAGGGGCTTATCAACGGGGAAACTGAGGAAAGAACCAGAGAGCGGCGTGTGTGTTGTTTACGAGCTTATCAGCTAATATTTATCTGGACCGAGAGAGGAAGAAGGGAAAGGCTGAGGATGGGAGTTTGTCACTTTGATCAAAGGAGATTGAGTTTTCGGGGTCAAAGAAAGAGAGGGAGCATTGTAAAAGTCTGTTAATAAGTCAAAAACTCATGTGCGCACACACTAATACACAGTTCTGTCTGGTCCTAAAGAGGGAAAAGAGGAAGGGGGATTTCCCACGTCACCAGGGGTTTGGGAAAGACGTCTGTTTGTGTGGGTTACGCATGAAGGAAATGTGTGTGTGTTTGTTTCTCCACCATCCACGGCTGGAGCCTGACGTCTAGTCTCCACATAATCCCTCTTTTCTCTTCTTCCTCTTCCTCCTCCTCCTCCTCCCATTTTTTTGTTCTTTGATTGAATCAGACAAGAGAGAAGAAAGGAGAAACAAAAGATTTTTTTTGAGCGTCTGAAGTGGCATCAGTTTTGGTTTGATGTGGCTAAGAGTGGAGGTGTGACGAGAGAGAGAGATATGAAAGAAGATATTTTACAGTTTTTCTCCAGCCACACATACACACACACACACACACACACACACACACACACACACACACACACACTCCAGCTGAACTGAGGCGAGAAGTTGGTTAATCAATCATCATCAGCTGGTTGATAGTGTGTGTCTCTCAGTCTGTATTTGTACGTACAATAAGACTTAATTAGACTTAATGACACATAGCACTGATGGATGTGCACAACAGCATGAAAACACACACACACACACACACACACACAGCAATCTACGTGTTTCTCTTTGTGTTATCACGAAAGATATTTACATGTTTACATGCAAAAATCTTGCATCTTAACAACTTACAATCTGGTGTTTTAAGACATTAAAAGCGAGTTGATATGTTTAAATTTTGCTGTGTAATCCCGCCGGTTAAGAAGCTAAAATCTAGCGTGAACAGATCTTCAGACTTCATGCACAACATCGCACACAGTCCTCTTCAAAGACCTCTTCGACCTTGCATCTAACCCGTCGGTGTGTGTGTGTGTCTTCGTGCAGGTGTTTGGTGTGTGCAGCAGGGAGTACATCCCCAAAGGAACTCGCTTCGGTCCCCTGGTGGGCGAGATCTACACGGCTGACAGCGTCCTCAAAGACGCCAACCGCAAGTACTTTTGGAGGGTGAGTACGCACACGCACATACACAGTCACACACACTTCCTCAGAAGCCGGAGGGACCCCTTCCTCTGACGTCACACACGTCTAAAGTCAGTCAGTGGAACAGGAAGCTGGGCTCGCTGTTTTTCTGTGTGTGTGTGTATGTGTGAGAAAAAGAGGTGGGGATGTGATGTCAATTTCACACAAATAACATGTGGTTCCTGTAAGTACACACACACACACACACACACACACACACACACACACACACACACACACACACACACACACACACACCGTTCAACAGAACACACTCCGAACATCACTACCGGGAACTGACAGTGAGAGTACACACACTCACAAACCACCTACCTGACCAACGCCTACACAGTGTGAGTGTGTGTGTGTGTGATATGCATGAAAAGAAAGACTCACTATGCTCCAAAACCACAAGCAGACACTAAATCAGAAACGAGTTCCATTCATGCTCATATCTCACTTTCTCACACACACACACTCACACACTGAGCCGAGAGAGAGAGAGTGAAAGAGAGAGGCAGAGTGAAGAGGAGAGGGGGAGGAGCGATAGAAAATGAGTCGGCCTGTCCTTTCTCTTTTCAATATAAAAAAGAATCTCCTCCTCCTCCTTCTCGACAGTCTGTCTCTGTTCGAGGAGATGAAGGTGAAGAGGAGGACATGAATGAAGGGATGGAGGGAGGGATACGAGACGAAGTAAGATGGTTGGATGTAGTGTGATTTATATCAAAACCTATAATTACACTTAGTTTGTTATTTATTACTTTTTATTTAGTAAGTTACCTATTTACTTTTTTTTGTCATTTACCGTGGTTATTTAGTCAGTAAAACGCTTATTTTTTACTTTGTGTTTTAGTGATTTTTTTGTCCATTTTTTATTTTCTTAATTATTTAATGAGTTCTTTATTACACATTTATTTAGTGAGTTTTTCTACTTATCTACATATTCACCTTGTTAGCTACTTACTCATTTACATACTGAGTTAGTTGAAGTTTATTTATTCAGTTACTTTCTCCATTATTTAGTTACTGTTGTAGTTTGTAATTAACGTAGATTGTAAGTCAGTTTGTCAGCAAAGTGATTAAAAGGAAGTGAATGAAGAGAGGGGAAAAAGAGAGGATTCGACATATTACTGATATTACTGATTAAAAATGAACTAATTTAGTTTTGTTAAAACTTCTGTCCCATTCATTCGTATCACAAACAAGAGACAAAAGGACAGAAAGATCAACAGAATTGACAGTGCAAATTAAAATACCTTTTTTTCTTTAAACAAAAGAAATCATTATTTTACTTAAATCTTACTAATATTTCTCTCTTTCTCGCTCCAGATCTACGTGGACGGGGAGTTCCATCACTTCGTCGATGGCCTGGATGAGACGCGCTCTAACTGGATGCGGTACGTGAACCCGGCCCACTCGGCGGCGGAGCAGAACCTGGCGGCGTGTCAGAATGGTATGGAGATTTACTTCTACACGGTGAAGCCCGTCCCGGCCGGCGCTGAGCTGCTCGTCTGGTACTGCCACGACTTTGCCCGACGCCTCCACTACCCGCCATCTGGAGAGCTGATGATGCAGAAACTCAGTAAGTTTTTCTAATCTTTTTAATTAGTTATTTGGCATCAGAGGTCAATATTTTATATGTTTATTGTTAAAGAACAGGCTATTTTTATAAAATGCCTGATGCTCTGAGCTGCCATCATAAAAAACATCAAATCAATAGGCAATGTAGATGTGTGTGTGTGGGTCAATATTTTATATGTTTATTGTTAAAGAACAGGCTATTTTTATAAAATGCCTGATGCTCTGAGCTGCCATCATAAAAAACATCAAATCAATAGGCAATGTAGATGTGTGTGTGTGTGTGTGTGTGTGTGTCTTGAGTGTGTCCTGTCGCCGCTCTTAAAGCCCAACAGTGTTTTTGAGTGTAGCTGTGTCTCCTTCCTCTCTGAACGTTAGCCTGTCATTATCACACACACACACACACACACACACACACACACACACACACGAGCGCACTCTCATCTCTGCCAGCGCCATCGTTGTATTTCTGTGTGTGTGTGTGTGTGTGTGTGTGTGTGTGTGTGTGTGTGTGTGTGTGTGTGCCAGTGACAGTGCAATTACACAGACAGGGGGGGATATGGCCCCTAATGCCACAGTCTTACACACCTAAAGACTCACTTTTAACATGAAAGCTCACACACACATACACACACTCACACACACACATACACTCACACACACAGACACACACTCACACACTCACATACACAAACTTGCTCAGCCTCAATAAAAGGAGCAGAGACCGTGTGTGTATGCATGACTGTGTGTGTCTCCAGAGAAAAACGTAAGCGTCAGATTTCTCCGTCCTCACAGAGACACACAGAAAATATAAAATACAAGTATTAATCTTTATAAAGTGTTAAATATTACTTTTGTTAACCTTTTAATAACATTACGAAACCCCTAACTGCTAATGTCAACCCAAAACCTAAATCTAAACTTTTAAACTAACACCATGAGTGACTAACAGCACAAAGACACATATTTGGACATACAGCAGTACAATTCACCCTACATACACATTCATGACACAGCAGACTAACTGCACTTATCCACTTTAGTTGAGCTGATCAAAGAGAGAGCGAGCTAAGAGGAAGACAAAGAGAGAGAGAGAGAGAGAGAGAGAGAGGGAGCTCAGGGGTTTCCAGGTGTGACTGCAGGCTAATAGCAGTGTTAAGGTGGCAGAGGAACCAGCAGACCCAGCCTGGGCGACTCCACTGCCCAGGGAAAAATGCGCATGACCTGGGGGACAGAGGCAGGAGGTACCCCCGCCCCCTCCCTCCCCTCTCCAAAGCTTGAGTGTGTGTGTGTGTGTGTGTGTATATGCAGTATATGTGTTGTCTTTAATTAGCTTCCTCTGTCATTTAGCACCACAGGCTCCTGTTGACCTGCCAGTGACTTGAATACTGTTGTTTACCTGCAGCAGAAACACTTACCTGTACTTGGCTGCAGTTTTGTCTTTGGGCCACAGAACATTTTTTGGTTTTTTTCGTTTGATCTGGTGAGCATATGTTCCTAAAATGAGTACAACTGTTGCTGTGGCCCTCTGCCGTTTTAGCTCCACAAACGGCGTCAGAATATAATCTCACCACCTGAGTAAAACCAAGAGAAAAACCACAATCTGTCTGACTAAGTAACGTTAAACTGAAACCTAGTTTCAAGGGCAAAAGGTAAAAGAGGAGGAAGCTACTCCGATGAATCCTAGCAGTCCTGCTACCGACTGAAAAAATGTAATCCAGTTATTTAAGTTATCTTTCAAGTCTTCTTTGAAGTTCAAGCTCTGATTTCAGTGCCAAAATATTTTGCTTTGTTTGACGTCACAACGTCATTAATCAATTAAAATATCAGATACCGCTCGTTAGACTCTGATCAAACTCGGGAAGGGGATGCATCTCATTCTTGTGTCCCAAGGGGGGCACCAGAGGTACTGGTCCAAACCCAGCGAAATCCTGTCTTTTATTCCTGAGGAGTGCGAGAACATGTCTGCTGTCGTCTGTATCGTGTTTTTCTCACTGGTTTCGGCTCTTTCCAGTGCAGTCATAGCAAAACCAGACGTGTGTGTTGACATCTGTATGTGTGAGTGTGTGCGTGTGTGAGTGTGTGTGAGCAAAATGACTGAGCATGCACCGCGGTCTCACTCCCTCACTTTCTCCTCTCGCTTCTTCTCTCACTCTTTTCTGCCGCCGTCGTTTAGCATTCTTTTAAGTGTTAACACTTGAAAGCACCTGTCAGCCGTGTGTGTGTGTGTGTGTGTGTGTGTGTGTGTGTGTGTGTTCAAAGATGCTCTGCTCTGCCGGCAAAAACACTCTCTTCTCACACACACGCTGTGTGTGTGAGAGAGTGTGTCGGCCATTTGCCCTGATATATTTGCCACTTGAAAAGACCAAAAAAAAAAGAAGGTGGAGGAGGGAGTGCTAGAGGTAGAGTCGCACCTCCCACCCCCTCTGTTGACTACTTGAACTTCCTGGCAGAAGGGCCGTGTAGACAGATTGATATCTCCAAGATGGCGGCCCTGTTTGTTTTCTGGAAAAGGGAAGGAGGGAGGAAGAGGAAGGCTAACTGATAACCTCAGTGTTTACACACTGCCGCTATACTACTGATTCAAGGGTCACCGACTGTGTGTGTGTGTGTGTGTGTGAGTGAGGGGGGAGTCAAACAAATTTCATCAGTGCTGGCACTCAGGATTAACTTTGACAACCTCCATCTCTCTCACACACACACACACACACATACACACACTCACTCCCCTCTGGGCAACCTCATGGTAAAAAGTTGACTGGGCAGTAAATGAGCTTATAGATAATAGACTGCGGCGCTTTAAGGGCCCGTCTGCAGCCATTTAACAGCCGAGATGTGCTGCTTAGCTGACTACCCAGGGCTTTTAGAGAGTGTGTGTGTGAGCTCTCCTCCTAATCCACTCTTTCATCATGCAGAGGAGACAGTAGGTGTGAGTGACTGAGGAGGAAGCTCTCTAATCTAACCTTTGACCCGGAAACAATAGCGAATTGCCAGGAAAAAATCAGGAGAGTAGGAGCTTGATCAAAAGTGTGTGCGTGTGTGTGTTTTCCAAAAGTGGAAGAGTCAACAAATCACACAACGGCCTTTGTCTGCAGGCGCCTCTGTGTGTGTACCTTGTCACATGGTGTGTGTGTGTGTGTGTGTGTGTGTGTGGAGGGCAGGTGGAGGCTGAGCTTTTTCGGAGGATATCTTTAGCAGGAAACCTTCCATCAGTCTTGTCTGTCTGCCACCATTTTGATTTTTATCTTGATTTTATAGGCGTGCACGCACACACACACACACAGATATAAACACCCACAATGCCCAAAGGCAGCTGTCACGCCTCACTTCCTGTCTTTTGCCCCCGCCCTTGTACCTCACACTCGTTCATCAAATCTGTCACCTTAATTGGCCCACTGAGTTACTTATGGTATTCCTTAACCCTGTGACACACACACACACACACACACACACACACACACACACACACACATCCCTGCTGAAGAGAACTATGTGACCTGCAGAGGTTTATCTCTGCAGACAGGCTCAGTTTTAAGGGAATTTGAGTATTTATGTTGTTAAATAGAAGTCACAGTTGCTACTTTAAATTGCAAAAATTTGAATCATTTATCAGTGGGCCCCTGGGAGGAACCCGGAGGACCCTATCTTGATCTGGTGAACTCCCACTGACCTCTTTTCTGTCTCTCTGTCTCTTCAGAGCAGTCTCTCTTGGAGGTCAAGCAGCAGCAGGTGAGCAGTGAGGACCATTTGGTCGAAGCCTCTAGTCCGTCCCCCATCGCAGTGACCCCCACCCCGCCCAAGTTGGAACACAGTGTCCTCTCCATTCTGCGTGGCACCAACAGCACCTCCTCCTCCTCGTCCACAAAGAGGGAGCCCAGCCGACCGCTTCCCACCCACCCACACTGTGCAAACAGCCCTGAGCGCCCCCTCTGCCCTCGTGCCCTCTACCCAGCTTTCAGGCCCCACCCTCACATCCCTGAAGACTTCCTTAGCCACAAACCTGGCCAGCTTGTTTACCCCGCAACTCGTTCCCCTGGCAACCAGTCTTCAGCCACACCCAGCCCGTCGGCGAGGAGCAGCCCAGACAGCAGCCCTCAGGGGAGCCCCTCTGGTCCGGTGCCATCCCCAGCTTCTTTCTACCCCACCGGACTGGGTCCCTACCCCAGTTACTCCCCACCATCTGCCCCCCTCTCCTCATCCTTCTACCCTCCAGGAGCCCCCTACTCGCGCTACCTTCTGCCCCATCACTACCCTCTGCCTGGCGGTGGTGTCCCTACCGTAGGAGCAATCTTTCCCAGGATGTACCCCCTCTACAGGAGCCTCCTGCCCCCTCACGTGCCCCTCCTGCCCTCCGACACAGCAGGGAGGCACTTCCTGATGCCTGACCATGTCCACCCCTCCTCCATCTCTGCCCACAGAGACTTCCTCCTTCCTGGGCCCACCAGTGCCTTCTCAGCTGCCACCTCTCTGAAGGACAAAGCAGGACCTCGCTACCACCCTTACTCCGGGCACCCACACCCTCACCCACACAGACCCGCCCACGCCCCCTCCAGCAGTTCCCCAACAGCAGGCACAGCACCTCCCAACGAGCGGGTGCCCACCAAGCCTACCTCAGCCCTCTTGGGCAATGCCAGCGAGCATGATGATGAGGAGGCCATCAACCTGACCAAGGTGAAGCGTGGTGTGGGCTCAGCGGGTTACAAGGCACTGCCATACCCGCTGAAGAAGCAGAATGGCAAAATCAAGTACGAGTGCAACGTGTGCAGCAAGACCTTTGGACAGCTGTCGAACCTGAAGGTGAGGCTCGGGACACATTACACAGACAAACTCTCCTCATGTTCTCCCGTCAAGATAATCAACTTAATGTTTCTTCACCACTTAGAAATTTTTTTGTTTGATGGTTTCTCTGATAATTACAATATCCGAATATGCCTAAGCAGACCTTTTTCTTTCCTCTTCTCCGTCGTGCAGGTTCATCTTCGTGTCCACAGTGGAGAGAGACCTTTCAAATGTCAGACCTGTAACAAAGGCTTCACCCAGCTAGCTCACCTGCAGAAGCACTTCCTGGTCCACACTGGGGAGAAGCCACATGAATGCCAGGTGAGAAACCATGCTGAAAATGATGCCCTTCCATTGAGCTGAGTTCCTAGCAAATGAGTTCATAACCAAATGTGACGGTTAGTTGGTGGGTTGCTACTAGCTGCTGACATCATTTCTTTTGTCACCTCTCCTCTTCCAGGTTTGTCACAAGCGCTTCAGTAGCACCAGCAACCTGAAAACTCACCTGCGCCTCCACTCAGGGGAGAAGCCCTACCACTGCAAACTCTGCCCAGCCAAGTTCACCCAGTTTGTCCACCTCAAGCTGCACAAGCGCCTGCACTCCCGCGAGCGTCCACACAAATGCCTGCACTGCCACCGCCACTACATCCACCTGTGCAGCCTGCGGCTTCACCTGAAAGCCTACTGCCTGGCAGCTAACCCTGGCCCCGGCAGCCCAGCTGTCTCCAGTCAGGCTGCCTTGGAGGTGCAACGCGTCAACGAGGAGATTGAGCGCTTTGATGTCAGTGAGCATGCCGAGCAGCTGAAGCAGCTGCGGGGAGGGGTGGAGCTGGAGGCCATGTTGGAGAAGCAGATCTTGGGGATGGTGTGGAGGGACCCCGACATCAAGTCCTCCCACTTCCGTCCCCACCACAAGGGCGGCACCACCGAGCTTCTGTCTGCGGGTTATGGTGCATACGAGTCCCTGAATGAGAAGTCAGTCATCAAGATGCGGCGCAGCAGCCCCATCCTACAGCTTCCTGCCAACGTCACCATCAAGCAGGAGTCAGAGGATCACGCTTAAGTGACCTTTACACCCAATAGACATAGAGTCAAGACTGCACGACTCAAGGCGGACTGGGTTGCCAGGAGCAACAGCTGTAAATAAATAATTCTCTTCCTGGTTGTCATCAGGAGTGACATCACGATTACACCAGGTTTTCAACCTATCAGGGACTCGCGTACTCAGGGCTCAAGAGACACTGTCCCATGACTACTTAGCAGTTTCAGCGTTTATTATACTTAGAGACAATCATCTACCCAGGATTTATCTTTAATGTAATTAATATAATGCTATTATCATTATTGTTGTTGTATTATTTGGTCTCCATTTTCAAATGTCTTTGTTTTGGTTTTTTTGATCAATTAGTTGTTATATAACCTCCTTAATTTATTATACTTTTCATTTGTTGTCTTCAAAAGCAATAATTGGAAGGGATGGTTACACTGATGGGGTGAAATCAATGTAAAAGACTATTTTTCTATTTTTTTTCCTTCTCTCTGTGGCCATTTCTCTGTAGATAGTCACTCTCTCTATGCCTATATCCGTCCCGTGACCTCTGACCTATAGAATCAGGGGTGTCCACTCTTCAGGGTTTTATCTATTTAAATTTAGAAACCAATATAGCAGGTTAAAAAAGGGTTGAAGAACTTGTCAAAGTACGGCACATAAATTTGTTAATTTAGCAAGAACAGCTTTATTTCAACCCTGCTTGATAGCTTCCCCAAAGTGTGTCTGTGTCCTTTTCTGATGCCTACTTAATTTAAATGGAAAAAAAAGGGCATTTTTTTGTATGTTTTTCACAACGGTTACCTCAGTGTGCATGTGACTATATGAGTGCGTGTGTTTGTTTCTGTGTGTGTTTAAAGGGACAGCTAGAGGTGGGAGCTTTCTATTTATTTTGCATTCTGCTACTTGAAGAAGAAGAAGAAACCAAACTGAACTGGAGTGCAGCCCTTCATGTGGTCCAAAGGAGCAGCACGGCCCGCTCAACATGTAGCACATAATGGACTTGGGAGGCTGGCTAGCCACCCCCCCATCCGCCCTCCCACGTCCCTCCTTTTGTTTAATTTTTCACTGTCAACACCCCACAGGGAAGTGAACGTCCTCCGATTTAGGGATTCACACTTGACGCTAGAAACCAAAGTTCACTTGGCTTTTATTTCAAACACACACCAAAAAAAGAAGAAAGGAAAAGCAAAACAAGGGAAGAAGGACTCGAGGAATCAAAATGCTGAAGGAGGGAAGATGTACTGTGTTCGCTCTTAAGCTGTGGTCTCTCGTTTTTTGATGTTTTGTTGTTGTTCTTGTTATTTGTTAATATTTCGGTTGAGAAGCAATGGCCCCTTCTTCAACCCCACCCGTCCACCATCTTGTTAATGAACTGGCATACACCAAAGCACCTCGGCCTTCTTTTATGCACTGGCCCCCCTCCTCCTACTTTATAACTTCAGTGCCGATGCTTGCACCATTTACACTGTGTACAATATCACTGAAACTGGTCATAATGGCATTAAGACTCGACTTAATGTTACTAAAGCAACTGTGATTTTCTGCAGCAGTTGTACATCAGCATCCTTAACTCTATAGCTCTCTCTCTCTTTCTCCTCTGTTTCATTATCTTCTGTCTAACTAATGTTTGACCAAAGTATCTCTTTCTCTGATCAGAGCTTTAACTCCAGAGGAAAATCCCCCAAAGGACTGTCTCTGTTTACATTCTGGTTTACATGGTTATTTATGTGCAAAAATGTCAAAAAGTGTAAATTATGATATAAATGTTCACTGCTCTAATCTAAACCCTGCGGCTCTGTGTGTTCTATTCTTTTCTTTTTTGTGTGTTTTGGTATAATAGTCATCTTAGATAATGAAAATGGAAATGCACAGATATTCTGGCAAAACCTACAACAAAATATGACTATTTAAGAAATGTACCCCCTGGGGGATCAATAAAGTACCTATCTATCTATCTTTATGTAGTGGTAGAGCTAATATAAACTTAAATGAGGAGCAATATAGAGTGACACATTTTATGGTCTGTTTGACAGAAACATCTGCCACTGTCATCTTAAATGGTATTTATAGTTTTTACTGAGCATACCACTAAATTACAGGTTTCTTTTTAAAACGCTTCATCCATTTTTTACTCACCTTATCATCAGCAGCCATTTTGAACCAAAGAGAATGTGGCCTAGAAACTTCAACACATATTTTAGTGCAACCCATCACAAAATTGCTACAAATCCCAGGAACAACTACAATTTAGTTTGCTGTAAAGGAGGCTAACAGCTAGCTAACAATTATGTTGCTACAGTAACTGTATCTATCACAGACTACCAAAATATAGTAGGATGCTAGCCTCATTTCTAGCTATTTAAGTTAAATAGCTAACTACTCAATAGCTTAATACTGTAACTTCTCTTCTAATATGATAACATTTTTGAATGTGTTGAATGAAAATAACTGTAGAGATAGTTGGACATCTAGGCTACTTCCAGGGACTGACATTTGAAGACCGGCTTAGACATAAAAGTAACTAAGGTTTATTTTTGATAGCACCTCTCCAGAGCAGACGTCACCGCTTTGTAATAAATGACAAAAGAAACCAACAGAAAATACAGAAATAATAAATAAAATAATGAATGACATGAAACTAAACAAGCAAGTGGAGGCTTTACATGAGAATGTTTAGAGGATTTGGGCAAAAGCTTTGCAGCAGCATTCAAGGCCACTTCAATCTAAAATCTGGACCACAAGGGATGTCTTGCCAGGGCAGGTGAAACTTGAGACTTGCGATAGTCAGGATTGGGTGAAATGAAAGCTTGAAAAACAAGCTGCAAAAAAGAGGAACATATATTTAAGCTACCATTGAAGTGAAGTCCATCTGTAAATATTTGTATCTGTAAAACCGTGAAATGCTTTAGAAATTGATTTAGGATAATCAAAGCCCTCAGCACACACAGGTGTTTGCACTTAATTTGCCTGATTAGACCTCAACACTCTGTGGGTGTGTACAGACTGTGCTTGATGGACATATCCCTCACACTCCTGTTGCACCTGTGAAGGTAAGGGGCAAGGCAACTGAGGGTGTAGTTTTATTTTTACCTTAATTCCAGCTATAATTTGCTCAGAGATGAAACTGAACAAATACGAGTAGATGACCATATAAAAATAATTCTTTAGTAAACTAAAAGAACAGACACAGATGATACAAACTGCAGACAAAAAAATCCCCAGCAGAGAGCAGAGATTCAGTGTTATGTTTTTAACTTCCAACACATTGATTCACATATTCCAACTTTTACCTCTGAGCCTGCAGTAAACCAGGCTCTCTGGTGAAGTCATGAATCTTTATGTCCATTTCCGTGCAATGCCAAGCTTTAAGACTGGAGCAGGAAATGGGATCACAGCACCGCGTGCCCTATGGGCTGCAGTAACTGTGGTCTGTCTTTTATCCTGCATGCAGGAGACAGACAACATGACTCATTTTAGAGCCTACAGTTATCAGTCCTCAATCGTACAATCTTAGAAGAATGTGGACTTTAGCATCCTATCTGGACCGACACCCAACCGTAAGTTTCTACTCTTTAATCATAAACATTACCTGACCGACCGCAGGAAGGTCAAATATCAAATTATTAAGGGTTAAAATAAAAGATAATATGGCTAGTTATGCCAGAGCTAATTTAAGGACAAAGTCTGCGGACACCGAACTACCCATTGCAGTGGGATTTGACAGTTATTTGCCATCACCATATCTGAACCAAATGAAAGCGAGACAGCTAACGCTACCTACACCATATCTTAGCTATAATGCAGAACAAACACAACACTCACTTTACAGGAGTGGCCACTGACTCCAGGTGTAGAAATAATATGCATGAAAAGCAACATATAGCGTGAATCACTGCCAACGTTAGCAAGCTAAGCTAATATGTTTCTACTTTCCAAGTGGAATACTTAACAGCACAATGGGTTCTCCTAAATGGTGAACATTGTAAAGGGACAGAGGGCTTAAATCAGTAATGGTTTTATATCAACTTGTGTTGGTTATACAATATAAGTAGTAGGTTTTCCAGTTGACAGCACGTCCACCGATGCTATAGGAACCAAAAACGATTTTATCTTGTTTGGACTAATTGAAAACTAAGCACAATAGATGTAGTATCATTATAGTTTATGTTCCTTTACACAAAACCTGAGGAGAATTCAGTCATTCATTTCAGTCCTTCATGTATCTATCCAGGGTTGGAAATCAGTGAGCACAACAGCAATAAAGAACAGATTATAAATATTAGAGCAAAAGGCAACATACGCAGATGTATGTTTCTTCATTAACATTACACTTACAGTCTCTGATTTTCACAGCAGCCAGCTGTACAAATTGACATTTGGCAGAAAGGAAGTGATGAAACACATTCCACCTCCGCGTTATTAAGGATCCCACATAGATTAAAAGTCACTATATGAGAAAGCAGTATCAATCCGTTACCTCATCACCCAACTAAAAACATTCGGTGCGCCCCCACCCTTTGACTCAGCATCTTTCACTTTTGCACACTGCGTCTCTCTTTCCTGTTTGTTCTATCTTATTATTACTATCAGGGAAACTTCTCAAGTCACCCGTTGACACAGCGAGTTCCACTACCTAAGCATCATGACGCCGGGGTTTCACAGCACTTTTCTGACCGGGGGAGGACAACACCTACCACCATTGGAGGAGGGGGGATATCCCACGGTCCCCAGGCGCGTTGTACCGAAACGTCAGGGCTGTCTTCCACTCGCCTGAGCTGAGCTAAGGTTTGTTTATCTGCTATTCGATTTCCACAGAGGCTTTGATAAAGTTTCAAATTTTATCTCATCTTACACAGTACTCCCTTTCACACGAACAGTGAGACATACCCACAGTTTTGAAGAAAAGGGACGCCTACGATTTAAAGTTAAAGGAAACTAGAGTCCATTTGAGGACTGATGGTAATACTGTCCTTTCTACATATGTCTATATCTATCACCCAATCATTTATATGGACTTTCTTATTCCACTAACAATCTTATTCCACTATTGATCATAATACGACGTAATGTGGTAAAAATATGGTATTTCAGTCTATTAGAGGATAAAATTTTGTCATATAAACACTCTTGCCGATGACTTCCTTCTTTTTATCTGCTTTCTGCTCATGCTGACACACTGACCCAGACCTGCCAACACCCCCGTTTTTCCCAGGTTTCTCCCATATTTCAAGGCGCCAAGGCACCAAGGCTCCCAGCGCCCTCCCGTTTTGTTGTTTCTCCCGGGAAACTCCCGTAATTTGCATTAACTCTCAAACTTTATTGTGAATAATTGTCATACACGGATCATCTGTCACTGCAACCTGGCAACCCACCTAAAAAATCTAGATAAATAATAATAATAATCTATCCACACACACACACACACCCCACCCCCACCGAAAAAATGTCCCATATTTTGAAACCTAAATTTTGACAGGTGTGCACTTGCCTGAACTGAGGCAAAGATGTTGACCTGGGAAGACCTACCACTCTCTCTCTTCTCCACCACTGTTTGCAGTTTTAGAGGTCCCTCCCCCACTTCTCCCAGTGATTCATCCGTCTCAGATAAACATCTTGTAGGCTTCACAATGTGCGTCCAATTCCAACATTCATGTAGTGCAGCATAAGGTTATGGTAGAAAGGTCAGGGTAGTGGATGGATATAGAACATGTTTAATTTTGATACTGGAGGCTCAGGGTCATGTCTTCTCTCATGCCAAGAGGTCTATTGGCTTTTTTAAATATGTAGCCATGGCAGTGATCATTCTCTAATCTTTACTACACCTTTACAATACTTTATTTGCCTTGCTGTATGTGGACATTACAGCAGTAATCCATCTTTTTCCATACTTTGCCTGTGGTGGAGAGCCGAATTATGGCTTTATGTTAGAGCCGTTCTTCCTGACTGTGGAGTATGAAAACACCTTGGGTCCTATTTTTGTGGCGGCACAACGAACGGCGCGCCGACAGTTTGGTATTTTCCTGACCTTGAAATTGGCTTTGCCATTCTGGGAGGGGAAGCACAAGCTGATGATTGGAGAGTCATTAAAATGAGGCGGCACAAAGCAAGTTGTTGGTATTTTTTGTGGAAAGTGGGTTGCGCTGACAATACACGCCCACACTGTGTGAGCGCAGACACCTACCGGTATGCGCTTGTTGTTGCGCGATTAAAATAGTTGTGGTGGTATTGTCTTTTTAATTTTATTTAAAAGGAACAAAAACCTTTCTGTATCAAACCAAGTTTAATCTGCTGCCCTAGCTAACAATGTTGGCCCTTAATTAGATTATTTGTCATTTCTTCTTGGGGGTGTTAGGGTTAGGGGGAGTTTTTTTTTTATTTATTTGTTTTTTTGTTTTCAGGATTTTTAATGCAGCAGTGATAGGACGTTATGTTTTCAGTCCATTTTGTTCTTTTTGGAAGCATCACTATTTTTCTCATAAACTCTACTTGAAATGAAAAACAATAAGGCTTATTCCAGCAGAAATTTCAGAACATTTATCTATTATTAAAACATGTTTAGAAGATTGTGCAGTAGAGGTATATCTTTTCTGAATCCATTCTACTTTTTTTTCTTTGAACCATTGTTGCTCCCCAGCAGAGCTGGTGGCGATCAATAGCGATGATAGACGACCATATCAGATGGTCTGTCCAAAACTTTGGTCCAAAGTAAGATTTCTCAACAACTTGCAGACAGATTGCCATGAAATGAGTTGTGCATATTCACAGTCCCATGAGGACCACATCAGTGACTCCTGACCTTTCATCTAGTGCCACTTTCGGACTGAAACTTTCCCCCTCGAACAAAGACTTGTGAACTTCTGTGACAATGACGCGGCTTCAGACTGTGAGGCTGCAGCGGAGAGTCGACAGTAAACAGCAGCAGCACTGCTGGCATCGTTTCAGAGAAGATACTCGTGATTTATGCGCACACACACACCCACGCCCACACACATTCTCACTCACACAAACAAACACACACATACTTGTTAAGAAATGTATAAACACACGCACAGACACCAGGAAATGCATGTGCACTTACTATACAGTTGCAAATAAAAACACGTGTACAGGCACATAAACGTATTTATATACACACACACTGACATTTAGACAGACGCACGTTAAACATTTGTCTTCTTCATGTCTCCATTTACTGATTCATCATTTGTCTCTCAGGAGATGTTGTGTCAGTTTCCCCTGAAATGTTGTGATTAGTTTCTATCATAACGAAACCATGAACCAAACAAACCCTTCAACACCCCCCCCGCCCCCACACACACAAACACACACTCTCCATCTCCTCCAAGCTGCGTTCCAGTGTGACGCCACTGAAGACGTTTTCGGAAACCGAGCGGTGTCCCCGGCGGCTCTTTTACCGTAAACATGTTATAATAAATCATCGTGTCACTCAGACGCAGCGCAGGAGGGTCACTGGTCAGGACGGGTGACTCAGACTCTTCACCCCCTCGATGGCTTCATCTGACTTCCCCGAAAATCACTTTACCTTCCCAAAACTTTGAGACAGGAAGTCACAGCCTTTTTTGGTGTCGGACAAAGTTGCTCAAGATTTTGATTGGCTAAGAGTGGACATTAAAGTTTAAAGATTTAAAGGGAGTTGCACTACCAAACCAAAATCAATATGTCGTCGTCAAACTGACTGCAGCACCTCATCAAAAATGTTATAAACAAGTCAGCGCACGATGGAGACGATTGGCAGCCAAATGTTTCCCTAAATTGAGACCACATTTCCTATAAATCCTGTTGCTGTCTGTAACCAATAGGAGCTTTGGTTCCTCAGCTAATGGTTTCCTCTTTGTCTTTACTGAAGAGAGTAAAGATGTTGGACATGAATTTTGAACTTTTTTCTTTGGTCTTTGGCTCCTTCCACGATCTGCTGCCACAAGAAACCTTTTAACGACAGCCATTTATGGCATATATATTGTGTTTTTAGCCACGCTAGCGGTATGGCTCTATGAAGGGCAATGTAGAGGCTGAATCCTGCTGATCTCCTGACTTTTTCTCTTGCACCACCATGTGGTCAAAAATCTTATTTGTTCTATATTTTGGTTTATGACCAAAAACCTGCAAAACTAATAACATTCCCGTCAGCCTCAGCTAATGAATATATTGCTAATGAGCAAATGTTAGCATGCTAACACACTACACTAATATCGTGAACATGCTAAACATTATGCCTGGTGAATATCAACATGTTAGCATTGTCACTGTAATCATGTTAGCATTGCTGACTTTAGCATTTAGCTAGCACCGCTGCACAGCCTCACAAAGCCGCTTGCGAAGCTGTAGACTTGGTCTTGTTTCTTGATGTAAATGACAACAACGTGAGTTTACAAGTGACACTGGATGGTGCTAACAGCTGGTCAAATGCTGCCAATTCAGCACCAGTGCCACCACATGTGCTTTAGCCAGTGGTATTCATTGAACTTTGTCTCATTACATTTTTTATGTCCAAATTTCAACGCTTAATCTCTGTTCAATTAGCACCTAAAGCTAGTAGCCCGTGAAGCTAGATAAGAGTGTAATGGTTTAGGAATGATGATGACACATTTGTATTAAATTTCAATGTATTTATCCATTTATTTATTTTCATCTGCAACATTAATTTCAAGTTTCCATAATCTCACCAAAAGGCACAAGAAGTGATTAGAACGCGCTGTAAGAACCCCACAAAACATTGTGAGACAACAAAATGACACCAATACATAATATTTACATATGACAAAAATCTACCAATTCTATAATTCACTGGCAACTACAGGTTACAATTAGGGATGCACCAACCCAACTTTTGCTTTTTCTGTCTATTTTCCTGACACCCATTCCAATACCTCAATACCAGTTATTAACTCAGGGTATCTGCCGATGCTGAGTAGCAATCTGACACCAACGGTTTCTTTTTTCCTAAATTTAAAATCTGTATACCTCGCCGTGTGGAGCTCATTGGAGTTTTTATATAAGGTAACATGAGGCCCGGGAATGCTGTGTGTAAACTAAGTCGGCAGCCCACCATGACTGAATGATCGTAAGTGATAGAGGCAACACTGAATTCTATAATGACATTGATTTTTTTTTTTAAAAGTATGTATCCCGAATGATACTAAACATCATTCTGAGGTATTGTAATACTGCAAATAAATGTGGATATGATTTTGAGTTGCCATGGTGATAGTCCCTTGTGCACAAGGCTATATGATGTTCAGAGCTTCGACATTAGGTGTGAAAAATGAAAACATTACCTTCCACCTAACATGGCTCAGAGGCTGTCAGCTCTGTTTTTACATCATACAACCCTAACATGTGTGTGTGTGTGTGTGTGTCTGTGTGTGTGTGTGTGTGTGTGTGTAGACATATAAAGGAGTATGTCCTACAGTACAGGAAGTGAGTGAGTGTATAATGGTTCATAAGCTGCTCCATAACATGTGGCTCATAAAAATCACAAGCTATTATTTCAACACTTTTTATGTCTTTAGACATACAAACTCTGCATGGATATTATTGAAAACACACACACACATACAGGCACGTACAGTAAAGCACACGCCCACACACACACACACACACACACATGCATGAAAAATTAAACAATTCCATAGACACACACTCCTGCGTTGGTGTCATCTCAGTTCAACAGATGACGATGTGAACAGGAAAAGGAAACTACCAGACAGTCCCTCTTCTCTCCGAAGAGTCTGAGCCCAGACGCAGACACAAGGTTTCCTGGTTAATAATCGGAGATATTTCTAATAATAATAATAATTTCAATCCAAATTGCTGCCCATTGATGGTTTTGTAGTTTGGTTATTATGACTATCCAGCAAAAATCAAAGAGGAAATGAAACCAATATTATGATATATAGTTGATTCTGTTGAGGAAGACAGATACTAAGTAAGTAAATATGACCTGAAACGGGGTCTTTCCCTCTGTGTGCTAATACTTGCATTAAAAGTAAAATGAATATTTGCATCAAAGTAAAACGAATATTTGTAGTCTCTTCAGTCTGTGACATTATTTGTAGTTGCCAAGTATGTCTGTGCACTGCAAAACCAACTTTCAGGGATTCCTTGGAGCCTTGAAATGTGCTTTAGGATAAAACCTTATTTATTAAAGGCTTCTGATTCACTGGTTCACATTTATGTTAAGGGGAAGGTTTTACTGGAAAATAGTTTCTAGGAAAATAGTTTTTTAAAAAGTTTCTTTTGTTGCACCAACTAAAATTGTAAAAAAATCTGAACTATGGTGGCACTCGAAGGGGGAATAAAAACTATTTAAACCTTATTTCAGTGTGAAGAAAAAGAAAATGACGGTTTAACTGCTTTTTATCTCAGTCAAGACCACATGAGATCAGATAAATCCAGGTCTAAGTCTAAACTTGTCACACCTCAACAAGATTTACACCAACAATCCAAAGATCCATTTAAACCCTGTTTCAGATTTATGAAACATTTTATTGTATTTGTGAAAGCATGAATGAAGCTGCAAACCAGACACCAGTTTAAAAACACTCACGCTGCAGTTTGTCATACTTGTCTGCCTTACAAACATGCACATGCACACATGACAGACCGTTTCTGGCTCACATGTGTGGAGGATGACTGAGGTGACTCAGCAGAAAGCATCCATCTTAGTGTCCCCCGCTGACCCCTCCAGTAACTTTTTCACACATCACATGGAGCCTCGTTCTTCATCTCTTCATCTTCAAACCGCAGCAGCCGGCACCTCTTCCACCCTCCCACATGTCTTACACCTCAACACCGCTCCTGATGCTGCTGCCCACCGTTTCTGCACCACATTGACCCAGTTACTGAGTAAGTGTTTTAATATAGTTACCGGAACACAGGGGGAATGTCTGTGTGTGTGTGTGTGTGTGTGTGTGTGTGTGTGTGTGTGTGTGTGTGTGTGTGTGTGCCTGTGATGGGGTGAGGACATTTGGCAGCCCCCAAAATTGACATTTTAATGGTTATTGTTAACTATAATAATATATTTAATATTTAAAATATATAATTGTAATAAAAATACAAGGTAAAAAGATTTACAATATAAAAGTGCAAAAAATACAGGCAAGCGATACAAGAGGTACAAGATAAACTAGTACAGCTCAAAGGAAGTGAAAATAAAAAGACAAAAGTACACAGAAAATACTCTCACATTTAGATGCACAATTAAATTAAATTAAATTGCAAACAATGGAGAGAAAAAAGAGTTCACTAAGAGTTAGCATTGCCATGGTCGTCTCTCATGGCCAGACATTTACTAGCTAGCTGCGCATATATGTGGGTTTTACTGTAATCAGGTTTCTTGTGTGCATGTAAACATTTATGAACAGTGGATTTAATTTATCTCTTTCTGTGGCACGTACGCGTATATACATACATAACCCACTATACATATTGTGCTACTATGAAAATGTCATATCTTGATTATAGTCCCTTTTCACAGCAGCCATTTTGATGTGTCATTGCAGGGTTAACACAGGTGTAAGTAATAACCTTAACTGTGACAGGCTCTCCCTGCAGGGGTCTGGAGGGCGGGGTCAGGTCTTCAGGTGAATTCGGATCACCTGGTCTGATAGCACTTAAGCCAGCAGCCACGCTCCCTCCGCCTTTTGTTTGGTTACATTCGGTTTCTTTGCTGCACCATAAAACAAACTCACAGCACATTTTCAGCTCAGTCGTGTGTCGCTGACAACAATGCTGTGACACACAGCCCTCCATGCATGTCACATTAGTTTATTTTCTCTTTTATTTAGGTTAAAAAAAAAAAAAAAAGTCCTGTATTCTTTGTTTTTTCTTGAGCGAGTTGTGTTTTTGTGTCATCCCAAAATGATTCCAGGTTAATAACAGCATAACATTTCCTGGGATTATTATTTCAATAATGAGTGAAATAAACTGTCTTCACGCAGCATTAAAATGTACTTTTAAGTATTTATGCTTCTGCACAACAAATTAGAGGTGGCTGAGTCACAGTGCTTGAATGCAACCACCTGTTGGAGTCGTACAAAGACAAAAACAAGCGGCTTTCTTTATTATGTGAAGGAAACAAAACGCTGCTTGCTTGCATGCTGCTGTGTTCAGTCAACATTCGTGTGTGTGTGTGTGTGTGTGGAAGGCGCTCGCTCTTGTGTTACCAGTTTAAAAGACAATGATGGTAATCAAGCAAACTATAGCTGCTAAAATAAAAAATCAAATCTGTTCCTTCTCGTCCCTGCAGTACACACGTGTCTTCCCAGAACTCTTATGTATGATGGTTATTAATTTCACAGAAGTGTATTACCATCAAATATTGTGTATTTTGTCTGCTAACATTGCAGAGAAATAGGCATTAAATCCCCTATTTTGGAGCTCATATCACAACGTTTCAGACGGTTCACAGGAATCTAAGCTGGATCTGAGGCCAGCCTCAGGCACGGACATGTTAACAGCTTAATGCTGCTGTGAGTCAACAAAAGTAGACCACCATTATAAAAAAAACATGTCTGTAAAACTGTTTGAAAGGACACCTTCAGCTGAAAACAAGATCAGTTATTTCTCTTTCTATGATGAATGTGGGTTTAATATGTGTACAGCTTTATTTTATATGAGTGTGACATCATCTCGATGTAAAGTTAATGAGACGGGACGGAGAAGCTCTAAACGAGTGCTAATGTCGGTCTGAACACGGCCTTCCTCTGGGCCCAGTTTGTACCAGCCAGTCAGGAGCCACGCTCCCAAGGCTACAGGCGGAAAGGGACACAGTGCTTATTAATAATAGTGTGTGTGTGTGAGAGAGAGAGATCAAAGTGTTAAAGCTTGCAAGCCCCCATCATCCACATCCTCCTGTCATTCTCTCTCTATCTGTGTGTCCGTCTCTCTCTCTTCAGCACCTGCCTATTAGAGGGCGGCAGGGTTAATAACAGGTTGGTGTGTGTGTGTGTGTGTGTGTGTGTGTGTGTGTGTGTGTGTGTGTGTGTGTGTGTGTGTGTGTGTGTACGTGTGTGAGAGAGAGGATGACGGGAAACAAGAGAACACCTCCAGGAAAGAGAGAGCGGTTTCTGTTGTTTTGACCTGACCCCCCTCTGATTACGTGTGTTACGTGAGTTTACATGCATTCAGTAGTGCACATTTGCAAGTCTTCATGCCAAGTTTGTGCACTATGTGGCCAAAAGTTTGGACTTGGTTTCTTTGTACCAATGAGGGGAAATCAATTTGGCAGATTAAAGCCCACAATCACATACGGGTGTAATGTCAGAATATGCGCTGGCATCATGCTTTAGATCTTTAACACCCATGGTGTTGGAATGACATGTTCAACTTTCATACTGTACATAGAGTTTCTACATTCTCGGCCATATAGTGAACTTGTGCAGGGTGCTTGTGTGCGTTTGTGAGGCTGGAGGGGAAGTCGGGTGGTTTAGGGTTTTTATTGCAAAGGGGAAAGTTTTCTTTGAGAAAGAGAAGAAGAAAGTTAGGAGGAGAGAGGGAGAGGAAGAGGGAGAGAGTGAAAGAGAGGGAGGGGAAGAGGGAGTGATTACACTAGAAAAGAACGAGAGCAGAAAAGATGTTAAAGCCAACAGACATTTAATGTGTCATACGTGCGTGTGTGTGTGTGTGTGTGTGTGTGTGTGTGTGTGTGGTGAGAAAGAGAGCGAGGGCGAGACAGAGAGGGAGAGGAGTGAACTGTGTCCTTTTGAATCATTACAAACTTCAAACATCGCCGCTCTCGTTAAAAATGGACATCCATCCCTCCATCCTCCGAGAGAAGAGAGAGAGAACCACAGAGGGGTGTGTGTGTGTGTGTGTGTGTGTGTCACACTGCCAGTAAAAGAGAGACAAAGAAACACACACACACACACTTCTGGTGAAACTCTGTAAAACTCTTTCCGTACTGAAATCTCATCAGTCAGCTGTTACAAGCTGTAACGTCTTAAACCTCTTCTGCATTAGAATTTGAGTTCTTATATTCATATATGAATATGTAAATTAAAGGTATCTCTGACATGAGCAAGATGATTTGGTGTGATGTTGGTGGGGGTTTTTTTTTTAGCAGGCAAAAAGCTGTATTACAGAGTTTACAAATCTTTAGATTTGTCCATTAAGCATGAAACTATTCATCTGTGTGTCGGTGCCATAATACTGCTGAGACCATAACCAATGTTCAAATGTCTAATCGTAAAATAAAACACAAATATCATGTTGGACCAGAAGTGAACTACACCTGTGTTCTGTTTTTCTCATGTTAAGCTGTTTGTCGTGTATTATCTGACGTGACAAAGCTAGTTCTGCGGGGAATTACCATCCGCTCCGGAGGGCTAGCCGAGAAGTTGTTTTTGTTTGTCCTTTTTACTGCAGTTAACAGTCTGTTTGACATAATTAGAAGCTGTTAGGATATTAAGTACATTGAATCAGTGTTGTTATAACGAAAGCTTAAACTAATGTATAGTTGCTCATGGCAGTTTCATAGAAACAATGTTTGTCACATGAGTTTATTTGAACAACAAACTGTTAAAGCTATTGAATGTATGACCCTGTTATGAGAACTAAAATAAAAATTTTTTAAAAAACTTATACTTATTAATAATAATTTTTATATTATAATTATTAAATTATAAATAATTAACTTCTGCACTGTTAATTTTTAAGAGCCAGATATTTAGGCTGCATCTAACCGTTGTACCATTGATCAAGGTGAAACCTAATCTATCACATTATCACAGTATCACATTAGAAAAGCTGCATGGAAAAACGGCAAAATTCGATAAAACTTCCTCAATTGAGCAAAAAAACTTTTTTGCGCCCGCTTGAGTTGTATTTTGCCGTCGACGAAAAAGAGCTGATGGTCTAAATGGGATATGAAACACCTTTGCCGAATAAGTTCCACTTTTAAAGCTACTAATGAGAAAACTCGGACAGAAAATGAAAATGAAAAAGAGGCCTGAAGACAGTCTGGATACTTACTGTGTGTGTATATACTGTGTGTGTGTGTGTGTGTGTGTGTGTGTGTGTGTGTGTGTGTGTGTGTTTTGTCTGTTACACTACATGTAAACAAGCATGTCTAGACATTGAGTTATAAGAGTGACACACACACACATTAACTCTAGTTTCTCCTCTTTGTTACTCCACTTGCTTTGTTTTCCATCTTTTCATGAATTTTCTCTCTCTCTCTCTCTCCATCCTGCAGTTTGTATCTTCATACTCACGTTCAAGGTGTTTCGCTCCGCAGGAACACACTCTTACAGTCATTTACACTCGTCTCACATGTTTGCTCTGCCCTAGTCTGCGTTGTGTTATCTGTGTGTGTGTGTGTGTGTGTGTGTGTGTGTGTGTGTGTGGGGCTTCTGAGGGCGAACACTCATGACTTCCTCTTCATCACTAATCGCTCTCATCTGTTGATCTTCTTGATCTCTGCTCTGCTGTCTGATACACAACAGAGCGCCCCCCACCCCCCACCCCCCCGAGACGCTTTAAAAGCAGAAGGAAGTGTGTGTGTGTGTGTGAGAGCGAGAGAGACTGTGGTTTCACAGTATCAGGCAGGACAGTAGGGGACTGAGTCGAGTTGGAGGGCATAGTTTGTGGTCTGAGCTGATGGTAAAAGTGTGTGTGTGTGTGTGTGTGTGTGTGTGTGTGTGTGTGTGTGTACGACACAGAATGGTTTCGCGGAATCTGTTGGAAATCAGTTGTCCGGTAAAGTTTTGTCTATTATTGGAACAAACAGAGAAGTGCTTGCAGTTGCTATGGAGACACAAGCAAACTGTTGATGAAAACCTTCCCCGATACTGATTAAATTCTGACTGTCCCCTCTGTCGTTGAAGCCTAATTATTAAGGTTAGAATCAAGGGTAAGACTGGAATTATTGTTTTAACTTTTTATTAGTCAAGAATTTCTCTGAAGCAAAATAAAACAAATGGATTTATCTGTCTGTGTAGCTACAGCTTGATGTCGCTCTGCCTCTGTTATGTAAAACTCCATTGCTGTCCAAAAACTACACACTTACAGGGTGACTCATCATGCATGCCTCATATTGCACTGAGGAAAGTGTTGAAAACATTTGCACTTTTTGTTTCTCTGTCTGTGTGCGAGTCCTCCCTCGCTGTACAAAAACGATTAAAAATGCATAAAAGCCTCACTGTTTGTCATGTTCCTTTATTCCTTCAGCCAGTATCTTGTTCTATCTTGTTCAGTGTAACCATTAGAGGTATGTTGTTGCCAGAGCATGCTCGCTGATGTCTGCCTGACACGGAGCCACTCACAGTTGCTGTGTTAATTGCAATGAAGGAATATGTTACAATACGGATCTTTAATGTGAACGTCCCGCCAAACCCCATTCAGAAATCTGGCACTTTAGTAAAGCGTTGCTTGATAGTCAAATATTGGTATTGAACCGCGGGTCCGGGTCCGGGTCGGGTACAGCCCTAGTGTTTTGACTAAAATATCTGACCTGGCAGGATAGTGGATCTCTAAAACACTGTCCAATAATCGAGCTACTTGTGATTCTGGGCTGATTTTGGCTCCTTTTTTTTTTTTTTGTTGCTAAAATCAGGTCAGTGTGATGAATCAAAGACAGAAAACACAACAATAAAGTAGTAAAAGTTGACTTTTCCACAGATTCGGGAGAGTTGGAAATGCAGCTCTGCAAACAATTTACCTACGACACATTCAATCTAAACATTCTATTCCCCCCCC
>LKNJ01004921.1:0-27284 GCA_002120245.1 Maccullochella peelii | reverse complement strand
TTCCCCGCCAGAGAGGTGATGTTCCATGTCCCTAAAGCCAGTCTGCGATGCCGGGGATCGGCACGCCCAGGTCCCCGCCTTCACCTGCCGCCCGGCTTACATTGCACCCAATCTCAATGCCTATCCCTGCAGGTGGTGGGCCCACAGGGTGTCTTAAACCAAGAGAAGAGAAGCACAAACTCTTCATGCACTGATTCACTTCCATCTCTCAGTCTCCGCTCCAAGCTCAATGGTTCAAACTGAAGAGGTGAATTGTTAAAAACCTCAAAAATGTATACTTGAATTTAAAAAGTGCTCAATAATTTCCTGAAACAGCTGCTGACTGTAGTTTTTATCAAACAAACAGGAGGAAATAGTGCATTTGTTGGGGACTATTTTCAGCGGTGGATGAATCCACATTTGGTGCTCTAGTGAGTATTTGGGGCAGCAGGACGGTGTGTGTGTTCATGGAGATGAAGGAACAACAGTGTGGCTCACTGATGTGTTTTTAATAGTTTTTATGGCTCAGAGGAAGAAGAGATATCAGGCTGTGATACACACACAGTACTTGTTAGTAGATACATTAATTGTTGGTTATTTTTGTCTTTTCATGAGATTTGTTAATAATAAGAAAAATATAAAATATCAACAGACTTATTTTTTACAGTTTCCAACAACAAGGAAACAACCATCTGGTGGCTAAAAGTCCATAATCAGTTATGTACCATCACTCTGTCTTTCTCTGTTATTTTATTCATTTCAACATTTCTACTAACACTCGAACTCCCAAACACTCAAAGACACAAACATGTTGAGTCATTTATACTATTTTAAATGCAAAATGTCAGCAGCCAACACAGAAAATGTAGCCTTTTCTAGTTTTATTATACATTTTGTGCTCTTTTGTTTAGTGAACCCACCTTCCCTAAACCCGCTTTAACTACTTCTCCCTCTGTTAGTTTCCTACAGTACCAGCCAGATGACAAGTTTTCCAGGCCCCTTACTCAAAACTCAACCTGTCATGCTGCTGAATTGTAATTTTCATCTACGTTCTGCACCTGTTTGCCTCCTCTGTGATGGATTTCACCCTGTATTATGAGACGAGCCTTTTCTCACATGATACATTTGATGTTTCATTTTTTATTTTCTGCTATCAAACTGTTGCTGTAAAAGTCTCATGTGACGTCGCTCCGTCCAGTTATATTTCTATAACATAATGGGCCTTCAAATGCCACAAACAGCAACAGTTGCATTTTTAACAGTGTTTTCTGTAGTTAAACTCAAAGACTGAGAAAGCTCCTTAACTCATCTTAAAAACAAACCACTCTTCATTAAAATAAATAAATTAGATTACTTTACTTTTTAGACATAATTTTTTAACCTCATCACACTTTTTTTTGTCATTTACACAAATCCTCGTCACTGTCCTGAATCCCTCATACGGGAAAAAAAAGAACAGGCAGTAAATTATTCAGTATTTTAATATAAAGGAGGAGAAAACACAAAAATACGTACTTCAATTGTCAGCACCACGATGGCCAGAGCTCCTGCTGTGTAGATGTACGTCTCAAAGTAGTCAACCATCGCAGAGTAACAGCCCTGCACGAAGACACACAGCCTCATTATCACTACACCTAATTATTCTGTTGACCTTAATAACAGAGAACTACAGCTGTTTGTCCATTATTCTCTAATAATGACATGTTTTTAGTTTGTAGTGCATGAAAACACACATCAGGGTGGAAATACATTTTCAATAAACATTTTAAATAACTAAACTCCAGCACAGTTTTGGTTGAATTATTCAACAATTATTTCACGCTTCAGAGACAACAGAAATACCTCAAGTTTTTACTTTAATTAAAAATATCAATATTACAACTCATTATTTATTGAACTCAGGATTATTTATTAACTAAATAAAAGAAATGCCACTACGATAAAAAAAAAAAGACTCTTACTACTTGGAGACATTAATTGCTGTCTAATTTATAATTTCTCAATTGTTTATGGGCTTTTTTAGTACTTCAGTAGGAGATGTTGCTGTACTTAAGAGCATCATTACTGTAACTTTGCAGATTAATAGTTTTAAAACATCATAAAAATGATGCATTTGTTAGACGGTAGATTACACTATCCAACGCTGCTCTACAAAGTAATAATACAGATCAGAATCTGACTTTTTGGCATTTATTTTATGGAATAAAATACACATGGAAATGTGTATTTCCCAAGATTACTACAACACTGTACATGCTACATAACCAAATATGCTATGCTAATTTACAGCTAGCCTTAAAGCTAAATTCACTAACTTTTTCCTACCTACCTATAATCCAAAAATATACATTTTGATGATGCAACATCTGTGTTATCATGTTTGTTAAACCACATAAATAAGACAACTGATAAATTCAACATGTTGAAGTAACATCAGATAAAATAGGGAACTAGCCTAGCTTAGCAGAGTATCAGTAACTGGATTCACTCAGTTTGATGTGATTAAGCTACTTTTAAATTACATATTTACATATATCATAGAGTTAATTTATTATACACTCAAATTATATTAAATAATTATATACTTTCATTTCAGTTCATGATTTCAAACGGACTAGAAAGCTGAAAAACACATTTTGCTCACTGTTTTTCTCAGTCAGTAGCTGCAGTTACATGGACAATATTTCTTCAACTTGACTGAAATCATTCTGAATAGAGATTCCAACTTAACTGTTTACATGGACGCTAAATACAGTGAGTAAATAGAGTGCCTTTTTATTCTGCTTGGGCTGTTATTCCCATTATTAGTGGAATATTAGGGTCCATGTAAACGCAGCTACTCTCTGTGTAGTCACTGCAGGCCAGAACAGAATATAAAGTTGTTAAATTATAATGCTGCTCAAACATTAATGCATCAGTGATAATAATATAATATACAACAGTGGAGTGTTAAATTGTTGTACTTCTTCTTTTACTTAAAGGGTCTCTGATCCACTGCCTGACATTCCTCAAACCTGACAAGACGCGTTTGAGTATGCGTTTGTGAGAAAAATGTGTGTCTGATGACCTTGTTGTGCCTGAAGGCCACGCTGCCGCTCACACACTGCTCAACACTGACGTCCCCGGGGTAACTGTTCCTCTGGCAACAGGCCTCAGGGACCAACTTATTGGGGCTGAGGAGCCTGAAGAGGCTCTCCTCGAAGTCCTCGGGGCCACTTACACCACAGCAATCGAACTGTACACAGAAATATGATGAGAGGGAACAGCACATTGTAGGTTTTGGACATGGATGGATGGTATTGTTGTCACACTGGGGGGATTATAAGGTGGAGGAGTGGTGATTGAAAAATGGATGCTTCACCGTGGTCATGATGGCGTTCCATGTGGACGTGAAGACGTCGGTGTTGTTGTGACCTTGATAGTGACGTTTCAGCTCCCTGCTGAAATACTCTCTGGTTAACTGTACAGAGACACAAACACAGTTCAGTTCAGGAAAGTCGTCAGGAAGTTCGCCATACATTGAACATACAGTATCTTTACTGCTCCAAATAAAAGATAAAATGTCCTTCAATATTCATGTGCCTCCCTCAGCCACGTTCACACATGCAGACTCAAACACTGGAGGTGCAACAACAAGCTGCCATTCATTGTGAATTGAACATCCTGTCACAGCGCGGCCTGGGGAAGGTTTAACTGTGTTTGATTCCCTCAGAAAACAGAAATACAGAACTGTTTCTTACTCCATCTCAACAACGTTAAAGTTTCAAAAGCTGATGGTCATCAGCTTCTTGGTTCTCTATGATAGAACTTTAAAGAGTTACCGGGACTAAAACAATCAGCGTTTTTTGGACCGGAGGAACTTTTTCATAGTTCTAAGAATAGTTGGAGGAACCCTCACCTTTTTATTGTGTTCTCACTGCGAGAACTGGGAACGAACATTATTAGAACACCGTTTTGAGGGACTTCAGAAATGGTACTCTCCCAGCACAACAGGAACCTTGAGTGACGTAAGTGTACATTGATTGGTCCAGATGTAAGTGTATGGTGATTGGTTGAACACATGAGCCAATGCAGCCCCGGCAACCGCCATCTTTAAAAACCTGTGTAACAGCTCACAATGGTAGCCTTAAAAAATGGACCAAAACAAATGGACCGACAGTGAAGTTCAGGCTTTATTCAGTCCAGGGGCGGCTGTGGTACAGAGGGTGGTGCGGTTGTCCATTAACCCCAGGGTTGGTGGCTTGATCCCGGCTCCTCCTGTTCACATGTCGAAGTGTCCTTGGGCAAGACACTGAACCCTAAGTTGCCCCCGGTGG
This sequence comes from Maccullochella peelii, assembly GCA_002120245.1. NCBI lineage: Eukaryota > Metazoa > Chordata > Actinopteri > Centrarchiformes > Percichthyidae > Maccullochella > Maccullochella peelii. The sequence continues at coordinate 22,989 of LKNJ01004921.1, read as the reverse complement.
AGGCCAGCATGGCAGCTGTGTCCCCATTGGTGTGTGAATGGGTGAATTAGACTACTGTTAGAGCTTAGATTACTGTTACAGCGCTTTGGGAACCGTTTCAACAGTTGGAAAGCGCTATATAAGTAAAAGTCCATTTATTGAGTGTATATGCGACGGGGAAATACAATGCCATTTTGACTCGCCAAAGCAAAATATAAAAATCTTGTGAGTGACGTTGCTATACCAACCGCCGGCTGGCTTACGTCCTATTGGTGGTGCGAATGCAAACAGAAAAAAAGCCCTTAAAGGTATGTAGTTCCCAAGGAGCTCCCCAGTGGGCAGTTCCTCTCAGGGAGTCCCCAGAAGTGTTTGGTCCGAAAAAGCCTCATGTGTGGAAACACATCGTTCACGTTCATCGTTCGTACGCCTGTTTAGTGGCAGCATGAGAAAATAATCGGAGCTGAGTAAGTAAATAACGCGCTTCACGCTTCAGGAGAGAGGATTTCAAACTGTACTTTCTGCATGATGTAAACTTTGTTATCTGTCCATGAGGGTCCGTGCAGACGTCTGCATGCAGCCCAAAAGTGATTACCACACGGACTATACATGTTAACTGCACATGGGCAGACAGGTCTGCGTACACAGATGTAATATAAACAGAACTGTGTGTTTGGCGGCCGTCCGCCCTGCTGTCCACATCTGTAAGTCTGCCAACTTCAACTTTAGTGTCCCCGAGGGGAAATCTGTCTTTCAGCCAAGTAAAACATAGAACACAGAGACGTTGGAACACAGACAAGGTACATAAAACATAATAAAATACAGAAAACATAAATACATCAAGTGACAACAAAAAAACTCAATGGTTTAAAAAACAAGACAAAAGAAAACAGCCCCCAGGAGTTCATCATCAGCTGAGTATTTAAAAGTTTGGTGGCCTGAGAGATGAGAGAGTTATTCACCCTGTCAGACCTGGACTTTGGGAGTCTAAATCTCCGCCCGGAGGGGAGAAGCTCAAACTCTCCATACAGAGGATGAAGAGGACACTGTGACATACGTCTCTCATAGATCAGGCAGTGATGATGTTGCGATCTGTTCTTGTCACCTGTTGACAGATTAACCGAGTGATAAAAGAGAATCTGACGACCGACTTTAGAGGAGCGACACACATCAAACCAGTTGAGCTGGCAGTCGTTGCTGGACGATGTTGTCATTGAATGTCAGCTTATTATCAATTAATAGCACCCAGATATTAGTAACACTGAAGCTGTTCAATAATCTGACCCTCAATGACTTTCCACATTTTGTATGATGAGAACTGTTCTTTATAGAGCTTCTTCTGCTTGGAATATGCTCCCCACCAACATCAGACAGACCAAAAGTAGGTTTTCTTTCAAAAAGTCACTAAAACAAAAATTGATGAATCTCACACAGATGTCATTTTGGTTATTGCTGTTTTTCTTTCTTTGTGTTGCTGTGTATTTTGACAATTTAGTGTTTGTTTCCATTGTAGGCTGCTATTGTTTATTGTTTCATATAATTTCACTTATTTTCTAATCTTCATATTTGGCTTGTTCTGCCTTTTCTTGCTTTGCTGATACTGTCTGATTTGAAATTGTTGTTTGTTTTATTGTCATTGTTTTTGTGTGGACCCCAGGAAGACTAGCGACCACTTTGTGGAAGCTAATGGGGATCCAAATAAAGAATGAATAAAGAATAAATGCACACATATCTTTAGTTTTGGTGTCATTCAGTTTTAAAAAGTCATCTGGGAACTTCAGGATATAGAAAAACGTCTGCAGTGGTTAGTGTACAGTATGTATTTGTATGTATTTGCGTTTATATATGTATTTGATCGTATTTGTATTTTATCTGTTTTTTGTGTGAATAAACATGATGATGATGATATTTGGAGCCTTTAAACATCAGAATAATGAGGCCTCTGACCTCACCAGCCTGCTGTGTGGTGCTTATATATGATGCCTGCATGTGGCTACAACAAGGTGGTATGACATGTTTGGATAAACGTGATGGATCATTTTACAATATATTTTTTACAGTTGTATGAGACAATTCGGAGATGTAACTACAGGAGCAAACTTCAATTAATATTTTTCTTTTGATAATATCGTAATCCGTCTGTACTCACATGTTCCCTGAAGAGGAAAGCCAGGATGGCAGCTGCCAGCTCGGCCAGGAAGATGAAGAGGATCAGCATGAAGAACTGAGACAAGCACAGACAAAAAAAAGTCACAGTGTTACCCAGGGAATACTCTAATACTATTATTATTATATTATATTACTATTATAATAATAATTATACTCTGTCTAAAGAAATGCTTCATCATGACTCCAGACATAAAATTAAAAACATGCATAAAAACAGCAAAAACAAAATGCATGTCTCAGTTTACCCAACATACAGTTTTATACAGGCTGTGAATAATAACCCGCCCGGTTGAATAAACACAGAGAGTAATAATTTGACACTGCTACTGCAGATATGCACCGTTACATTCAGCTCCTCTAGATGGCACACTTGTATTGTTTTACTCTGGTCTTACAGCAGGAAGGACAGTAACTCTAACTCAGGTTCACTCCCTATTTATTGCAGTTTCATGACTTTTTATAGGCTGATCATAACACAATCAATATAATATAAATATATATATTTTTTAATATATAAATATATATATTTAATATAATATATATATTAAATAGCACTAAGCTGATGATGTAAGACAAACAGTAATTCACAACTGTGACCCATTAATACCACATGTGTTTATAATATAATAAAAAAATATGATGTGTATGTGCTTTATAGTATTTCTGAAAATGTTTTTATTGTGATTTCAATATGGACTCTTGGCACACTAACCTTGATGCCAAAAGAGATAATAAATAAATGTTGAAAAAAAATTAATTTAGAGCTATTTATATTGTGCTCTCACTCTGTCGGTGGAGTTCTTCAAGTTCTTCTTCAAGCTAATGAGTCAATCAATACTGAAATAAAACAAATCAACCTCAAAAGCACCCAAACCTTTCCACCAACATGGAACAGGTTCAGTTCCGGTTCAGCACCTTAGTTTGAACTGTTCGCAGCATTTCGACCAAAAAATAAATTGGTTTAGGACCCAAGAAGTTGGAACCAAAAAATAGCAGGTTTTCCTTGACCTGAAGTGTGAAACTGTGACGACATCAGTGGGCGTGTCATATTCTCCAGGTTGGAAAGAGAGGATGGAGAAGGCTCCAAGAATCCCGAATGGAACCGGTTCAAGAACCAGAGCTGATCTGATGTTTTGGATGTTTTTGTGGCTGATATTTGGAGGGTCCACTGGCCAGTTTTGACGAAGCATCCCTAAAGTAAGGAGTCGGTCTAGACCTGCTCTTTATGACAAAGTGCCCTGAGATAACGTTGTTATGATATGGCGCTATATAAATAAAACTGAATTGAATTGATTTAAAGTGAAGCAGCAGAAACGTTAGACTTAATATGATGAAAACGGTTGAAAATGGCCGGAGTAACCAAATGTTTTTCTTCTTGTCACTCCTTTGTGACACACTGTGACCAGAACCACGGCATCATGCAACAAACTCTTGATTCAATCTCAAGATCTCTGCTGGGATGAACCTTTTCCTTCATTTGCACTAGTTAAAAGTTAAGTTTCTGAAGTTTTTGGGATGACCAACTGACAAAGTGACTTAATTTCTGATAGCTACAATCTCTACCACTTGGTGAAAACAACTCTAGAGGTAAAAGAATAGCTGCAAATCCATTATCGCTGGGAGCTACGTCTAAATAAAATCAAACATTAGCACTAATATAATCGATGCAGATATTTTAAAATTAGCTTTACGCTGTTTGTTTGTATCTGGTTTCACTTGTTAATGAGCCGCTATAGATACATAATGCCGTTTAAATAGTGTTACTACATAGTTCACATGCTTGAACACTCCCAAGTATGTGTTACGGGAGGTTTTCCTGTTTGTCCCTTTCTGCTGACGATGTGTGAATGCAGTATTATTCTGGCTGCTAGTCGCAGCGAACACATAACAATAAAACCTCTCATGTATGAATGTATGAAGGACGGACTTCAGCAGACTCACAAAGAGCAGGAGGCATTTGTTCTCCCTGATGGCTCCGCAGCAGCCCAGGAAGCCCAGCAGGAACAGCATGCTGCCCATGGCCAGGATGACATAGACCCCGTTGAAAAGCAAGGGGTTGGCCGCCACAATCTCCCTGAAGCCCATCGGGTCCAGCAGCACCCAAACGCCGACACCCAGCAGGAAGGAGCCACCCAGCTTTGATAGAGAGGGTTAATCAGTCAGGACGATATCTACCTCAGCTATTTTCTGTTCTGAGAAAGTACAGTACACAACATGTTGCATCCTGTATTGTATTATCTTACAACTGGAGACAACCAGGAAAGACAAACATTCAAGTTTTATCGACAAAGGCTTTACATCTCCACAGGATTGTGTTCTGGTTTCCTTTGATTTCAGTCTGATGTAAAACAACAGAAGAAGAGAGAAGAAGAAGAAAGTGCTGAACTCACAAAGATGAAGAAGTTGAAGATGAACATGAGGTACTTCATACAGCTGAGGCAGTCCCCCTCCATGGCTGAGCCTCTAGCTGAAACCTCCCCCTGCCCCTGCACACACACACACACACACACACACACACACACATCTGTTAGTCAGAGCAAAACATAGAAACTGGCACAATAACATAATTTAAGAACATTCAAACAGTGCAGATGTACTTTAAGAGCTGCTTTCACAGCATCAATCGAATATCAATTAATCAGCAGATTCAATGATAATGAAAATAATCGTTAGTTGCAGCTCTACTAATATCCAAATCCAAAAATGTTGAAGTTTTTTGAGTCAATTCAGCAGGATTCAATAATAAATTTGATTTTAAAGGTTTTGTTAAGACAACATGAATACTGGACAAATCTGACTTACCAAGAATTTATACAAACAGCACAAATATGAACTGTAAATGTAAAACTCCCTGCAACTTCATGCAGCATGTTGCATAAAGATATCTCTATATTCTGTCTCTGCCGCGGCTGATATGAGCAAACACAAGAAGCAGGACAGAGAAACGCGGGATGACACATTGGCAGTAACAGTTTTTGTCAGTTCTGCGGACGTGACACTGACAGCCTGTCCCTGTGGGATCATTTGACACATGGAGGGACGTTGGCTGGTGCTGAGGAGGACATGTTGATGTACGTGGGGGCATCGGTGGGGGTGTGAAGAGGACCAACTGTGCACTTATGGTCCCTGATGGTGTTTACCAGTTAAAACGAGCATACAGCCACCTGTCACATGTGAGGGGACGGCGAGCAGTTCGGTTTAATAACTGCACATTTAATCAAGAGCACAACTACTGTGAGGGATTTCACTTATTCTGATTAATTTAAGCTTTTTAAAAGGTCTTTCTATTAAGGTATTTCTGATTAGATGCTGTCAAACACTGTGTCTAGTTTTGGTTTGATGAAGTTTACATTTTTAGAGGAGGTGAGAATTTTTAAATTCATCCACGCAGGATGCAAAATTAACTTTTTTGTCCATCGGCCAAATTTTACCAGCCACTCAATAGATTACCATTGTTTTTTTGTCTGGTGAGTGAAGCAAATGTTCCAGCCTCTAGCATATTTTACCAGCATTTGGCTGGTGGCTGGTGCTAATTTTGTGCCCTGCATCCATGGTGGCTATCACTGCTCATGTTAACCACCCATTTCTTCCTCTATTTATTCAAGGAACAAAACATAACAAGCATCACTTTGTATGTGCCAAAGGATTTCTCTCTGGAGAGATAACACACAGCTGGTGATCAGAACAGTAAATGAAGAAGCTTTCAGGAACGGGCTACAGTTTAAATCACTGCTGTTTTCTAAAGGATAAGTCTGGTATTCTTCTATATTTTTCTTATTGTCAACTAACATAGTGAGTATTTGGGGCAGCAGAACGGTGTGTGTGCGATTGAGTCCAAATAAACTAGCGTATGAAGGGAGTTCATGTGTTTGTAGCCTCGTTAAAAGTCGCAGCCTGCGGGTCGGTGTTGGATGAATTGCCGTTGGCAAACCAGCTAAGAGGCTCATTACCTCCACCAACTGTCGCTCTCACGTCACCTGAGAACGTGGTAACCAGTCCTGCTGCCCAAATCACATCATCGTGAGATCACATGAGAATCCAGCCCTGATTTGCTTTATAGCCTGCTGCGAATATATAGCAGAGACACTAAGGGATAGCTTAGAAACATTTCTGTGTTGCATGGTATATACGTCAATGTCAAAAATGTCAAAAAGGAAAAGAAAAGTGACTAAACTGAAGATTGGAGTTTCCTGGTGGTCGTCAGGTCTCTGAGATTAAAACTGAAAACTAACAGCTGTCCTCTGATGCTCCCTTTTAACAGAGTCACCGCAGCAGTTAACACCAGTAATTCCTACTTATTTACCATCTTGCTCTTAGTCTGACTTTGGTGAGCTCTCAGCTGTGTAAATGTGTATTTACTGCTAATTTGACTGATCTGTGTGGGGCTTTTAGTCTAATGAAGTAAAATGCTGGGTGCTCTGCTCTCACTGCAATTAAACACAGGTTTTGCGACTGCCAGTGCACTCTGGGTAATTGCTGCCTGTTTGGGTGAGGTCAGGGTTAATAAAATAAGGGCATGTATGGTGTGTTGGGAATTGGTCTACACATGCACTCAGCGTTATTAGCACATCTTTGTCAATCACTCGTGTCAGCACAATTACACATGAGTTACAATTACTCAGATCTGTGATTATGAAATGAACAGAGAAAGACAGTGGTCGTAAGAAAAAAACTAAACAACAATACGCAAACAGCTGTCAAGAAACAAAACATTAAAACACAACAAGCATTGTACGATGTCGGAGAAAACATGATTACACAGTCACATTTACTGCAATCACAAAAACTGCTGCCATAATTACAAAGATGAAAAGGCAGAAACAGACGTCTTGATTAAACCAACAGGGGGCATAAATGCAAAAAACTGTCACAATTATAAGTAATCATGATTTAATCATCATCAATTACATTACTACAATTATAACTACATGATTAGAATTACATTTGAAACCCAAAACACAGCTGAAAGAGAAAAAAGGAGAAACTGTAAGTTGTTCAAATTCACACCAGCTGCTGTTTTAATCATAAAACTTCTGCACGATTGGTGCACTTTCTTCAAACACAAACCTTTCTGCAGACTGACAGGCTTTGTATGTGAAAAATGTATGAAGTGAAGGCTGTAATTTTCTTCTCAGCACAGCAGGAGATATCTCCTGCTAACTGCTGAAGCCACTGTTATTAAAGTCTTCACCACTGAGAGCTGTGTGTTCCTAAAAGGATTTAAAAAAGGGAAAAATGGCCATTTTGTCATCGCTGAAAGACTGATTGATGCATGATGGTGCACATGAACAAGTGTGCAGCCTTTTTTCCCCTTCAGTAAATCAGATCAAATACTCATATTAAAGTTATGATATTGTGGATTCAAATTTAAGAAATATTTGTAAATTTGAATTTGACCACAAAACGGTCAGAAGTGAAACAGCTTTGAAAATTTCAACCAGAGAAGGGCAGTGAAACACAGCTTCTCAGCCTGTTGTTACTCTTTGGGCGTTTTCACATCTGCCTTCAGGTGAATCGAACCCTGGAGCGTTTTCCCCCTCAGTACCAGTTTGTTTGGGCAGGTGTGAACATAGCAATCGCACTCGGATGCAGACCAAAACATATGCACCGAGACCCTTGAGAGGAGGCGGTCTCGTTCCGGTTCCAAACGAACAGTTCATTTGTGGTGGGAACATGATCCGACCTCGATCCGACCCATATACCAGGTGTACTACGCAAGTTTGAGCTAAAATGAGCTTATTTTTTCTGCTTAGTCGTCTGAAGGCAGCACGTCTTCTTTGTGTGAAGCTGTTAAGTATTTTCAAGACATGACTGACCATGAAGTCTCCATGTCTCCCTGATGATGAGAGAATGACTCTGATGATGAAGTGTGATAGATATAGTAGATACTGTAAATTAGACGTGGGTTTAAATAAATGAGTTCTAAAAAACAGTGTTTGAAGAAGCTGTTTTATTACTGATTCATCAAAGAGTTCTCACTCTTTATTGACAACATTACAAACAATTTAAACTGTTTTATGGGACAATGTGAAATTAAACAGCCATATACTGTATGTTGCATGTGTTTGAATGTCATCAAACATGAGTTAAAAACTACTTGGGCTTCTTGTCTGCTGTTCAACATCAACCTCTTTTTTATTATATGTTTACTTCTTTCTTCATAAACCTAATAAATGTCTGAGGAAAACAGCATTTTTGTACTCACAACTATCAATCTGTTTCTTTCTTTGTAATCATAACAGCTTGTTGTGTTTGGGTGTCCCTCTTCTTTGCAAAAGAGAAGAGCAGAAATGTATCTTCATAGTACGAGAGCTGGTTTCAGTATTACATTACATACACCAAACTGTGTCACAGTTCTTTCTTCCATTTTACCTTTTTTTCTCACTAAAAGGCCATTTATCCCTTGTTACTCCCAACTCCATCAAATCAAATGTGTTTGAAGGGGCAGAGCACTACAGCAGGGACATAAATGTGATTTTTCTTGTGGTGGAAACCTGCTTTTTACAGCCTGAACTGCTAGATGACCTACACTATCAAAGATATGTTTGTACCTTGATGGTGAAAGGTTCAAGATCAAAAGGTTTGCTTCTGGCCTGTTTATGGTACATCGGTGAAAAAGGGGTTTTTTTTTGTTACAAAAATGGAGTCCCTACTCTTCCTGTACCTTGGGTTTTGAGTGTGTACAACACAAAGATATACACAGCAACACAGAGTGGTGCTCAGGTCCCGTTTAGCAGCTGTGGCCCCTTTCAAAAATAGGTCTGGGGGCAGCTGCAGCCAGACAGAGAATGGCCACAAATGTTTCCTGCTCCCCTCTGCAGTCATGGAGAATCGCTCTGGTTGGATTCAATAATCCTGCAGCCTGCTTCTCCCTGCGGGGGTTTCCTGTGGGCCAACGCTGGAGATCCTTCAGGTGCTCACACCAGGACTGCCTGATTATGCAGCAAATGTATATGTATAAGCATCTGGTGTATGTGTGTGTGTGTGTGTGTGTGTGTGTGTGTGTGTGTGTGTGTGTGTGTGTGTGTGTGTGTGTTTGCCTGCCTGCCTGAGTGTGCACCCATGTACTGATGTGTGTTCTGTCTTCTCATTAAACTCAAAATGCTTAAAGCCAAACTGCTCCCTGAGCTTTAAACCTGCATTAAGTGACTGTTTGGCCACTTTGGGGCAGCGCACTAGCTGTGAGCACAACACTGACATAAACATATTATATAAATAAAGTTGATATGGCTAACATGTTAGCAAGCAGTTGCCTATTTACACATCCAGCAGACACAGAGCAACATTAGCATTCATTTGGAGTCGTGTTTCAGGCCAAGTCCAATATTCTCTCTCTCTTAGCTCTGGTTTTGTTTTCCATCAACTCCTGAGGGAAGTATCTGGCTCTCGCTGCTAAATGCTCCACCTTGTTCACCAGCTACTCTCTAACTGTGTCTGTCTGCTGTTTGCTGTTGAACAGGTAATGTACAGAGGGTTTATCAGAACATTTCTGCGCCTGCTGCTGCTGGAAGTTGATGAGAGCAGTGAGAGTGAATCAAACAGTACGGCTGCGGGCTGTAAAACCAAAACAATGAGCTGCAAGATCTTAAAACACTTCATAGTGCTGAGCTGCTGAACTGCAGAGTCGGGCGATAATTGTCTGTGGGTTCATCACTACGAGTGACCCCTTTCATGTTACACATAGTCATTTGAAATTCAAATGCAAATTCTCTGCACTTCCCCGCTCATCTGTAACACCACACCTGGCGCCGGCATTATGTTAACCTCTGTCGGGAATAGGAACGCCTATAGCCTCGCCACTGGTGTGTTACGTATGTGCTATCTTCAGCTAGTGATGACGTAACGAGTGGTGTCCCATTTCCTGGGTAAAGTTTTCAAAGAGGTAATTATTACCACTCCTCCCTCTATCCGTCCTTGCTGAAAGCTACCTGTTATGAAAACCAGTCACAGCGTCTCCCTTTGAGGGACTGCCACTGTGCCTCATAACCATAAATAGAGCCAGGCAAGGGAGACATCAAATTATCTTCTTTCACACACACTGAATTTGGAAAGGCCCTGAGATGCATAACAAATAAAAGCAGGTGGATGAAGAATACATAAAGATTGGGGCGTCCCTCAGGGTGGAGGTGGCGTAAGCCTCTTCAGAAGGCCCACATTGACTGAAGTTCCTGCTCTGAATGCTACACACATGTGAAAGTATAGAAGTGGAGAAGCAAGAAGGAATTACACTCTCAAGGGGTCACCTGCAATTTCAGTTTAGTTAGCCAAATCATCAACTACTTGAATGAGGCACTCCAACCAGTTTGGGTCAATACAGTCTCACGTCTGTCCCTATTCGCTGCAATGTAGAAGTCACTGCCATGGAAGCAGTTTTAAACACTCACACACACAAGTAAGTACCACCCAGGAATCTCATACTGCTTAAAATATGCATCATAAAAATGTGAGGATAAACATTTATTATAATTTCTGCATTTCTCTGCACAGTAGAAATAAATTGACTCCTAGTTCACATTATAACCTATAGAGAGCTGAAGTCCCATTTCACTTTTGGGCTGGATTTAGCCTTTGTCTTCATTCAACATTGTATTTTTACTTTTACATTTATTTTCAGGGCTGTAGTGTTAAATGTTTTTGGTGGCACAAACTGACACAGCAGTGGCACTTCTTCAAGTCTTTAATGTGTCATTTAGGAGTTAATTAGCTTAGTTAGTTAGTCCAGTTTAATTTAAGAAATAAATTCAGACGAGTAAAATGGACCAAATCCAAGAATTACAGGATTCAGCGAGTGTCATGATAATGAGTTTAAAAAGTCAGTCTGAGTAAGACTACAGCCATGCTAGCATCTCTGTGAGGCTTTAGGCACTTTGAGCTAAATGCTAACGTCAATATGTTAACATGCTGATGTTTAGCAGGTATAATGTTTATCATGGTAACCATCTTAGTTTGGCCTGTTATCATGCAATTAGCATTTGCACTAAAGTGCATTTGAGACTGATGGGAATGTTATTAGTTTTCAAAGTGTTTTTCATAAACACCTGATGACCTGATGATGGTGCTGATTGAACGGTCCGAGGATCAAAAATGTTGCGGGTGCGTTCACTTTGCTTCTTATAGCGTCCCGTACGGGCGGTTACTCTCTAACTGGGTTCATCCATCCAACTGTATTATATGTACAGTTAATATATATACCAGCAACCGTACTTTTTCCTTTTCCTTTGCTTTTACTATAATACTTCATATATATACACCGTATACCCACGCCCATACTTTTAATTTTACTATAATAGCTACATGTAATAGTAGCCGTATAGCACACCAACAGGAGGCCGGTGAGAGGAAAGCAATGTCACCTTCATGACTCAGGAGCGGGAGTATAGCGGATCGCTGGACAACATAGACCAAAGTCAAGGACCTCAAGTAAGTTTTTTTTATTTTAATGGCACTATTACTTCCTTCAAATTGAATTGATAAAGTCATATTTGCGGCACAAGAAAACATCCATGATAATATCCTGGGCTTTCAAGTGTTGTATGTTATGGCAACACTGTTGCTAGTTTTCAGTTTTAGTTTTATTTATATAGCGCCATATCATAACAACGTTATCTCAGGGCACTTTGTCATAAAGAGCAGGTCTAGACCGACTCCTTATGTTTACAGAGAACCAACAATTCCCACCAAGAGCAAGCACAAGCAACAGTGGCAAGGAAAAACTCCCTTTTGTTGTTAGCTAGGCAACGAACAACAAAATGGGCGCTGCCATGTTTGTCAATGAGCAGGAGCTGACGTGGTTGATTCATGACATCCTTGTCAGCGTACAAAGTAAGTAGTAACATCACAAGAAAGTTGGTTCCAGCAATAGCACCATTAAAGTAAAAAACTTGTTTGAGGTCCTTGACTTTGGCGGTCCATGTTGTCCAGCAATCCGCTAGACTCCCGCTCCTGAGTCATGCAGGCGACGTCGTTTTCTTCTCACCGGCCTCCTGTCGGTGTACTACATGGCTACTATTACATGTAGCTATTACAGTAGGCTAAAATAAAAAAGTACGGGTGCTGGTATACTGTATATATTAACTGTATTGTCCACTGCGGGAGTGGATGAACCCAGTTAGAGAGTAACCGCCCGTACGGGACGCTATAAGAAGCAAAGCAAACGCGCCCGCAACGGGGCAGCAATCATTTGTCAACACTACAGCTGACATTCTATTGGTTGGGGAATTTTGACAGGGTTGTTGCACAACAAATCCAAGAGCAGAGCAGAAATCCGAGAGCAGACGTTTCACGAGCGCACAGAAGCAGCCTTAGTGCGAGGAGAAGGGCTGAAGCTGAAGCGCAGGAAATCTGCGCAAGCAACAATATATCTGAGTGCAAACATACAGTTTGAGCAGAAGCAGAGCAAATCCAAGCACAAGCAGGGGCTATTTGAGTGCGAGAGCAGAGTTTTGAGAGAGAGTATTACAAAAATTGAACATGAAATCAATAAATCATGCTCTCAAAGTGAAAGACCACACTTTTGATTAAAGATAGGGAAAAAGCACCATACACATAAATTAATGGCAGTTTGTGTAAAATAAATATCCATTAACTTTCAAAATGGCCAGATGGCTCATTTGTGATAAAATGCCTGAAGTTGAGTGACGCAAATGTTAGGAAACATGGTGTTCTTCTTTTCCCCTCACAGTTGAGTTGAGGTAAAAGTGATGTAATGATGTGTGCTGACTATTCACATGCGGACAAGTTGTACCCTAAAAGTTAGAGAGTTTAATTATTTAACACATACCTAAAATACTACTAGACTCACTGTTGGCAAACATGTCATGTTTTAGTCAGTGCCGCGGGTTCTGCTTTTCCAGCCTGTTAGTTTGGAGCCGTCATAAATGTTGACATGAGGAAGAGAAATATGCCGTCACCCTCTTCTCTGAGGGAAATGCTCTCTGTTGGTCAAAGCGACGGCTGCTTTAAAGGATAATGCCACTTGAATTTATTTATTTTTCCTTATTCTAATAGAAGTCCAAATGCCCAACAGTCTGATCTGCTGCAGGTTTTGCTCCACCTTTGAGACGTTTTGTGCTTCTATTGTTTTCAAAAATACAGACTTGCATCAACAAACATAATAAAGCTACAAAGAAAAGAAAGAAAATAAATTATTATTATTACTATTTTGATAATCGATTAATACTTTCAGTAATTTTTCAAGCTAAAATGTCAAACATTTGCTGGTTCCAGCTTCTTAAATGTGAGGATTTGCTGCTTTTCTTTGTCATTTATGACAGTAAATGAAGAGTCTTTGGGTTTTGGACTGTTGGTGGAACAATAGAAGCAATTTGAAGACGTCACTTTGGGCTGTGGGAAACTGTGATGAGACATTTTATAGACTAAACGATTAATCATGAAAGTAATCGGCAGATTAATCGATAATGAAATAATCATTAGTTGCAGCCCTAGAACATAATACATTGTTTAAATTATTAACTAATAAACAGAAGTGGGTTTTGACAGTAGAAAATAAGTGATCAATATATGGTTCAAACATCTCATGAGCATTAATGTTTGTGGGAAATAAGTAAAATTACAGTGAAACTCTCTTTTTGAGGACTGAGGACTGAACAGTCAAGCTCGCCATCTGCCACAGTCGCACACTTTCATGTGTGTGTGCATGAGTATGTGGGCATGGCCACATGTGCCTGTGTGTGCTGCATGTTTCACCAGGTGGTTTAGTGAGAAGACAAATTAGCTGATACTTTCCAGACTGCAGCAGTCGATCATACTGAACTCAGTAAAACTGCATAAACGAATATTTGTTGGAAACAAAATGGAACTTCTATGTTTCTATTGAAGTCGATGGAGCTTTTGAACATCAAAGACATCTGACAGTGTAAATAAGTTAATTTTAATTGGACTTAATTTGATCAGTCTGACCTCTCTGGGGGGTTTACAGTTATTACTCTGTCTGCAGTGAGCCGCCATATCAGTTTGAACTCTATGGGATCAGTAGAAAGATGTAGACCAGACCGAGGTCTGTACGCCACAATAAAAAAGAAGCACTGTGGCATGAGACAAAAATAATTACTTGAAAGCACACAGAGTGTATATACCTTCAATAAAGCTGCACAAATTAATACTTATAATAGAAAATGTTTAGGAGGTTTTTAGTCAGACTCAGAGTCAATCGTCACTGTCACTTGAGTGTATATTTGGTTGCAGTTATACAATGAGTTCAAAAAGGCCACGCTCAAAAGGATTTTGCAACCACTTACAGGAAAAAGTCAAAAACAAATGAATAACCTTTTTTGGGTCATCCAAATATGAGTAGCAGTCTCTATCAGTATACAGATAGGTATCCTTTTAGGTAGTTCTTATCACACCGATGTTTGTTCAAGTGTTAATTTTTCTGATAAGTTTGGTTTTAATTAGTTATTTGATGCTATAAAAAGGGGGTGGGACGTCTTGATTGACAACTTGTCAATCCCTGAACCAATCGTGAAGGTGTGTGGTCGCGATTGGTTCAGGCGGGTGTATGGACGGGACCTCAATCACTACTGCGCAGACTCTGGCTCCAAATGATGTCACCAGCACAAGATGCCAGCTCTTGTATCCGGGATATTTTGGCTTCATTTTTGTACAGTGGGTGGTGGGTGTCATCCATATGTATATACAGTCTATGTCAGTGGGATGGATACTTCACTCGCTACTGACTGATTGGCAAGAAATCAGCTGACATGAACATGATGTCAAGCTGAATAAATGAAGTGCAACAAAATGGCAACTGGGTCTGATTATTATCAGGCTGATATCCTGAAACAAAGAATACAAGAAATCAAGAATTTCACCTCTACGCTTCAGGGTTCAGGAGTTATTGGCGAAAACAAAAAGTGCTTTATAAATGTTTACGCTCCACCAAATTTCACTGAAATCCCAAAGTTTTTCCCACTAACTAACCTCTTGGGTGAAGGTAATGAGAACAAAGCTGAACCAAAATGAGGTGACGGGTGAAAGGACAGGACAGAGTAGCAACGGAAAGCATCATACCATATGTACCTGTTTAATGGCTCTTGTGTTCAGATGTAGCTGGGAGAAAGGCAGTCTATAGCATTTGACCTCGTACTGCTTTACATCAGCTGTAGAGGAGAGAAAAAAAGAGGAGTTAGGGTGGTTGTGTTATACAGTATTTACCTGTGAGTGGAATAGCCAAAATGTAAAAAACATTACTCCCAACGTTTGTTTTGGACTCTATTACCATATATTAAATTACTGTTTCGGGTTCTTATTCTTTGATGAATATTATAATATCAACAACGCCTTCTCCACTACAGCACATGGTTGGTTTTCAGCCACGCTAGCAGCACGGCTCTATGGATGGCCGATGGTTGGTCCAACACTTTGGGTCCAGACTGAAATATCTCAACAACTACTGGATGGACTCCACAACATTTTAAATACAGTCATGGAATACTTTGGTTTAATACCTGAAAAACTAATGACATTCCCATCAACCTCAGCTGTATTTGGTTTAGTGCTAATTAGCAAATGTTAGCATGATAACACGCTTAACTAAATTGATAAACATTACTAAACATCGGCATGTTAGCATTGTCATTGTGAGCATGTTAGCATGCTGATGTTAGCATTTAGCTCAAAGCATCACTAGCATGGCTGTAGACTTTTAGTCTTGTTGAATTAGAGATATAAATAAAAGTAAATATCCTTTTCAATCCCAATCAAATGAAAGAAAATACTGTATCATGTGCAATGTGTGTTTATTATTATTACATGACAAACTAACCCATGCTAAGATGTGACACCATTGAGGAGATACAGCATTAGGGTTGGGCGACTGGACGAATATATCAGTGTACCACCGTTGGTATTTTTTAGCCGATTTTTGTCATTGTATTTTGCTAACTTAATGGTCTGTGTGGTAGTGGAGTATGGTTTAGTGCTCAGCTGCAGTGGAAAGCAGGGGGAGTGGCTCAGGGAGCCAGCACCTGCAATCTGTGAGCACAGGTGGGGATGATTGCTAATCAGGACTGCCTGTGCTCTTTAAGTAGTGGCTCGGGCAGAGGAGAGGAGGATTCCACCACATGGAGAAAGACACCAGCGAAGACACCCAGATGCGCATGCTGGAAACAGTCGGGCGAGAGCAGGAACCAGGCGAGACTTGGTCAGCTGGGAAGAGTGTCCTTGTGTGGTGGAGAGCAAATAAAAGCTGTAAGCATTAAAACCACGGTCTCCGAGAGTGTTTGTCCACCTGTCAGTGAACCCCACAGTAGCCACTCCCCTACAGTCTGCCTCCTTGAGAATTCAACTCGGTAAATAACTAGCCGGCAAAGTGCAATTCAAAGCGTGTGTGAATAGGAACTGGCAGCTGGAGTTGGGTCATATTATGCACATTCCTGTTGCGCTGATTTCTGACGACTCTTTCACAAAACAGGGCAGAGACTAAATGACAGTTAAGCCGTTTTTAGTGGTTGCTGTCTCATCAAAAAGCAACATCAAATCATAAATCAGATTTGAGGACTAGACCAAAAACTGTATGTGCACCCATATCATTTAATAGCATAGTTATGTTATCCCCACCTGTTTGTTCATTTGGAGGCTACAAGTGGAAGCATCCTTCAAGTGACACCATTGGACTCTTTTTCAAATAGAGTTGGACAGCTGTTCAGCCTGTCTTTACAGCTGATTGCTTAGCAAAGATTTCAAGGTGATTTGTTTTGTTTAATTGAAGAAAAATTCATTAAAATTAGATGTCCACAATAGATTTGAGAGAATATGGGGATCTTTCTTGGCCATTGGTGTCATATTACCCCGCATCCATAGGGACTCTGACATGTCTGGCTTCATGAGTGAGTGTGGTGTTTAACACAACTAGTTTATATTATTTATTTCTATACCTTGCTCCCAAGATGTTACTTTTGTGACAACATTTTTTAAGGACTATTGATGTAATCTTGTAAACTATCTGGCAGCGTTTTTGTTCTGTTATGTTTGTGTTCCACTTGGTGTTGTATTTTTTATATAAATATATTTTGTCATTGTAAAATTGTAAATAAAGTATCAAAAAAAAAAAGACAGCGGCTGTCAGTCTGGGGAGATGGGACTTCAGTTAATGTCCAGCTGTTTCTATAGCAACTACCACATGCGAGCAGGAATGAAGTCATGATCGATGATGTTGCTGTATTGGTAGTGTACCTACAGTACAGTGAGTGGGCCATGGGAAATGCCAAAGAAAAGGAAAAATCACTTCAGTAATGAGAGTGATTCATCATCCTGCGATGTTAAAGCACAGTGTTTTTGTGCTACATGATTCACAGTTCATGATTCATGTTTTTTTGTTTGTTTTCAATACGTGATTCAAAACCACTGCAGAACTATTTGTCAGACTTGTGAGCAGTTAACACAGATGAAGAGAGAGTCATGACATAACAGAGCAGCAGAAAAACACTGGTGAAGCTGTAAAGTTAACTATTGTTCATCATACAGACAATACTGCAGATTAAAAGATTAAAAGTGGCCAAACTAATCCTTCAGTGCTTATTGGAGCTCTTTTGTTTGCATTTCACTGTTGACAAAGCATTTTTATTAGTATTCAGCATGGCTACTGTCCCTTGTGGGCCACCATATCTCAATCTGTGAAAGCCAATGACCAGGCGATTGTTTCCAGCTCATTCTGGGAGAGAAAACTCAAGTAGTTTGGATCAGAAAACAAACAAACATGCAGCTTTACGATGCATGGATTGTCTCTGAGTTTAACTCTGATTTTGATGAGTAGTACAATATGATTTAGGCCAAATCCCAAATTGTCTATATTTCAAAAATAATTTCTCTGTGAGATAAATATTAATTACTAAATGTGCAAGAATCAAGGTTAAAAAAAACTACTAAGAGTTTAACATTAAAACACTCAGCTAATCTGCTTCATCGGGACTATATCTTTGATCAGTTCTGATCAGCAAACAACCCACCAACTGTCACCATGTTTTAATTCAAATATTGTGAAATCCTGATTGGTGCATAGACACGCATGACATCATCTTTTTCTCACTTCAAAGCAGTGAGAAGAGAAAAAAACACAGAGACAGAAGTCTCTCATGTGAAATATCCAAAACTCTTTCAACTGTTGGCTGAAAACTGTGTGTTCATGTACCACCCGTCACTCAGAGTCAGAAGTTGGTTAAGAAAAAAGGTTTTCAGGCCTTTAAGAGGATCCTCCCACACCCATTAAAGTTTATTTCATTAAATTAAAACAAAAAAGTGGAATAAGGAATAATAAATTCTCACATTAGAACTAATTCAGGCTATCTCAGGACTCTAAAACAGTGTTTTACTACAGTGTTACATGTTAATTAGCCATGTAAGAAGAAGAAGAAGAAGAAGAAGAAGAAGAGGGCAATAAAACACAAGTAAAGAACAAAACTTGTATTAAATCCAGGCCAGAATTTCTCTGTGTACAACTAGAGCCAATATTAGCTTATTGCCAATATACTGTAGTATAAAAATGCATGCTGCCTGATAAGTATTAAGAAATTAGAGCACAGAAGTGCCAAAGATATATTTGAGGTAATTCAGAGACGACATCTCAATTATGTCATTATTATTTAAAAATTGAAGATTGAGATCCCCATCAAAAATGTTTATGTTATGTATTTCTATTATATAAAGCAGCCACAGAAGCTACTTATACTTTACATGTTGTACCTCTGCATGCTGTAACGCCGCATGTTGTAACGCAGCATGTTGTAATGTTGTAACGCTGCATGCTGTGACACTGCATGTTGTAATGCCGCATGCTGTAATGCCGCATGTTGTAACGCAGCATGTTGTACAGCTGCATGTTGTAACGCTGCATGTTGTGATGTTGTAACGCAGCATGTTGTAATGCTGCATGTTGTACAGCTGCATGTTGTAACGCTGCATGTTGTAATGTTGTAACGCTGCATGTTGTAATGTTGTAACACTGCACGTTGTAATGGTGTAACGCTGTATGTTGTAATGTTGTAACGTTGTACAGCTGCATGTTGTAATGTTGTAACGCTGCATGTTGTACTGCTGCATGTTGTAATGTTGTAACGTTGCATGTTGTAACGCTGCATGTTGTAATGTTGTAATGCTGCATGTTGTAATGTTGTACAGCTGCATGTTGTACCGCTGCATGTTGTAATGTTGTACAGCTGCATGTTGTACCGCTGCATGTTGTAATGTTGTAACGCTGCATCTTGTAATGTTGTACAGCTGCATGTTGTACCGCTGCATGTTGTAATGCTGCATGTTGTAACGCTGCATGTTGTAATGCTGCATGTTGTATCGCTGCATGTTGTAATGCTGCATGTTGTAACGCTGCATGTTGTAACGCTGCATGTTGTAATGTTGTAACGCTGCATGTTGTAATGTTGTAACGCTGCATGTTGTAATGTTGTAACGTTGTACAGCTGCATGTTGTAATGTTGTAATGCTGCATGTTGTATCGCTGCATGTTGTAATGCTGCATGCTGTAACGCTGCATGTTGTAACACTGCATGCTGTACCGCTGTGTGTTGTATTGCTGCATGTACTGTACGTGTATTTTTTGTGTTATTTTTTTTGACAAAATTGGCCCAAGCCAAGATAAGTCAATAATTTAAGAGCTCAAAATCACAACTTTGTCTCAAAAGGTTTTTTAATCCGTACAACACACGACACAGTCTATCCTAAATGAGGAAAAACAAAAAACCTCATGACAAAAAAGGGGAAACATAGGAGGGATCCCTCAGGTCAGAAATCTGTGTAATAACTTCACTGAAACAGGAATATGACTATAATAGTGGTTAACAATATAATATTTGAGGTACATCTCATGTTTGAGCAGGATACTGTCTTGTAATCCTGCACACAGCTACAGGTTGCTGCTGAGGCGATGATGCAGATATGTGAAACAGAAGGCACATGACTCACAGATGAGGAGGACCTTCCAAATCTGTTGACAGTAGCGCTGCCCACATAGCAAGAAGCCTTGCTCCCCGTTTCTTACTCGCTCTATTTCCTCAGCGTGAAACTGAGGGAAAAAAACAAAATCACTTTCATGTGCAGATGAGGTGAGACGGTGACTAATCCTGCACCAACTGAACATTTTGAGAGGCCTGAATAACTGTTTTCATGTCTGAAGTGTTTAATGATCAGTTTGAGATGCAGATTCAAGCTCCGTCAAACGCACCTGAACTCAAAGTCATCCTGATGAAAGCGAGTTCAAAGGAGACGACTGCTTCTGCCTTTTTAATGTGTGCATCGACAAAATAATTGCTCCAGTGCATATTTCAGCAAAGACCAAGAGAGAGACAGTTTGTAGAAGAGGCTAGGGCTGGGCGATAACACAATCTCAATACAGGATTGTGATTTTATGTCGATAACGATGATAAACTTTGGATTCTTTACTAGATATCAGATCACAGCCTCACACAGCAGAAATAAACACGACAACAGCAGGTCGATCTGCAGATTTTGGGTTGCATGTCAAAGTACACGCCCATTTCCAACCACAAAGCATTGTTTGAGCTACCGGTGAACAAAGTGGATGTGAAAATAGATGTCCTCTGGAAAAGAGGAATAAAATGAGTGGAACTGAGGGGTGAAAGTGAACTTGCGTTATCCTCCAAAGCTGAGGAAACTGAAAGGGTAATATGACGTCAATTATATGGAAGTGCTTTGGATATCTCAAAAGCGACGCAGATGTAAAATATGCCGTCGGTCGGTGCCGACCAAGACAGGAAACACAACAAATATTTTCCATCACCTGAAGAGGTACCATCCCAGCACAGGCAAGCTAACTTGTATTGTTTTGTTAAGGCAGATAAAGCACGTTTGTGAAGTTAAATGTTCTGGTTTCTTCAGGCTTCAGTCATTACCAGGATACACTTGCAGCATTATCAAATGATATATTGTGATAAATATGGATATTGATCAATATGGATAAAATGACTGTGATCATATTTTTGCCATATCTCCCTGCCCTAGAAGAGAGTAAAAAGAGAGAGCTATTAAACTCCATCAAAGCTCAAAGCTGTGCCTGAAACATTGCAGGAGTATGAAAACCTGACAACCTCCAACACAATAGACCCAGAAAAGCAAGCTCCAGCACGCTGTCAAAAGCTGCTTTCAAACTAAAAGTTGTAATCTGATTGCTTTAAAACCTAAAGAACAACTTTACCCCTGATGGAAGTGTGATGAAAAGAGAATTATTCCCACTTGCTGCCAACACTTCAGCCCTCAGTGCCATCTCACAGTGCTGAGCTGTCAGCCAGTCGAGGACAAACCCAACCTGAAAAGATGAAAGTAAAAGTGTCGAGCACGGAGGTAGACATGTAATCCTCCAGAGACCCAATTACACTTGAACCCCAAGAGGTGGATGTAGAGGTGGAGAGTGAGACGCCCACTCTCCTCAGACAGCCGAATGTCCTGCACAGCGGAGGAGGTGGATAAGGACGGCTGGTGCTGCTTCTCATCACCCCGATACTCACTTCTATTAACTGCCGTTTATTAAGTGAAATCAATACACCAGATGCGACTGAGAGCTACCTTCCATGCAGATGATCCAACTCTCAGACAGGCTAACCACAAAGTGAACCGCTGACCAGGACCACACAGGGAGCAGATTCCTCTGGCTGTGTAAAAAGAAACGCCACCGTCATTACAGCCGGGGCCATCTGGTTCAGGTTAGGGAGAATAAACTCGTCTGCTGGTTTCTCTCAGCGGTCATATTTAGACTCTGAATTTTCTGAGTTCTGAATTAATGGCTCCCACGTGCTAAGTGTGTGTACGAGTGGCTTGGTGCCAAATGCTCTCGTGATTTAGCCACTGTGTCACAGCTGCACCACTTCTTTTGTATTTAATAAACCACAGTGACTGAACTGCCAAAGCATTTCGGTCGAGGCAGAGTGCCCTAAATGCAGAGTTTGATGTACTGTTGGATATTATGGTGAGATTTCAAATTAATTCAAGTTAAATTAGCCCAAAGTCAGCCTCTAAACTCAGGAGCGACTTCTACCAGCCGAACCTTTGTAAACATGTCAAGTCTGTTATCGCTCCACCAGCTATAAAAACTCTACTTTTCTTTCCTGACATCTTGACTACTGTAATCCACTGTGTGTGCTAAAGTCGAGAAGCTGCAAAATCAGAGGTTCCCAACCTTTTTTGTCCGGTGTTCCCTCACAGCCCAATCAGATGGGCCCAAGTACCCCTTCATAAGACCCCTTTGATAGAAGGGATGGCTTTATGGTATTGTTCAATGGTATTTTTTAGTAGTTTTGTCCAAGTTTGCATTTGTACTGCTGCCATTTGGAGTGACAGAAACTGGTTGTTTCAACCATTTACAGCATCTTTACTTTGAGCTTTTGTTGTCTTTGTTCCAGCTAGTCTTTCTGCAGTCTGAATCCACTTCCAGCTGACTCATGTTGGTGGAAAACTGAGGCAGGTCTTGTGCAGTCAGACTTCCATAGTAACAATAACTATAACGATCAGCAGCACACACATTTGTAATCTTATTTGTATGTTGATTTTTCTCCTGAACACAAATATGTGGATATATATTATCAAATCATCATTTCTGTTTTTTCAAATTAGCTGAGCTTCAGCCCTGGTAACTGCAGAAGTACCTCTTGGGGTACAAGTACCCCTGGTTGGGAATCACTGTGCTAAATCACTATTAGCCCAAAGTTCTGCTGCATGACTCCTAACTAACTCTACATGCAGACATTTGAGACTGAAATGTACTGTACACAAACCACAAGTCAAACACCAACAGCCATTAATTCTAAACTGAAATAAAAAAGCCATATGAAGTGCAGCTGCTTTGATCTGCAGCAAAAAAAAAAA
>LKNJ01004920.1:5577-33002 GCA_002120245.1 Maccullochella peelii | reverse complement strand
CTTACGCTTGCCCATTTTTCCTGCTTCCAACACATCAACACCAAGGACAAAATGTTCACTTGCCTAATATACCCCCTCCACTGACAGGTGCCATTGTAACGAGATGATCAATGTTCTTCACTTCACCTGTCAGTGGTCATAATGTTATGGCTGATCGGTGTATGTTTCATTATGATGCATTAGCTATGTTGAGCAAGTCTATGACTTTGATAGTGTACTAAAATGAACTGAAACCAGTTGCTTGTCAGTAATGTAAGTTGTAAGCACAGAGGGTTTTATGGGCTGATTGTGAAAAACTACTGGTATGGTCCTTTTCAAGTCTGAATTATTTCTTATGTTTGCAGCGGATGGACTTGAGTGTTGGTGAACACTCGCGAACGCTTCCAGGCCTCAAGCTCTCCAACCCTTACAATAAACTGTGGAGTATAGGGCAGGACGAAACAGCCTTGCCCGTTTGTGTGCCTCCTACCTGCGATAGACCTGCGCTTGTCCAACTTCCTGTGCAGACAGAATCCCACTCTCCGAGCCATGAAAGCTCCGGCCCGGGCCCTGACTCTTTGGACCCTTCCATCCCTGGCAACATCACCATTCCACGTCCCCACGGAAGGAAGACGCCAGAGCTTGGTAGTGTCCTAGCACCCCCTGTGGCCCAGTCGCGCTCTAAACCAGCAGGAGCTGGTGAAGGAGGGACTACATCGGGGGGTCAAGAGTTTAGGCAAGCTCTGAGCATGACCACAGATGGAGACTTGCTGAAGCCCGTCAAGGACAGTATAGATCTGATAAGCCTTCTAGACCCTCTTAACAGCTCAGCAGCGACCAGTTCCACTTCATTGAGTGACGGGGTAGATATTGGTGTGTCGTCATCTTCCTGCAAACCAACACTACCACCAAGGTCTTACCCACAGGGCTTGCCTCCTTTCCCACTGCATACTCACATATCACTCAACCCTTTTGCCCAGTCTCTGCAGCACACCTCCCCTCAAATGCATTACTCACCGACTGTAAGTGGGAATCCCTTCAGTGCAGTCTACGGGCCTCAACCAGGCTCCTACTTACAAACTCCACCCCAGTCCTTTTCTACACTACCGGGGCTCTACAGACAACATTCGCCAGGCAGTTCAACTCTGCCACCCAGCTATGGACTGCTCCAGTCAGCCTTCCCCTCCTCAATCACCTCCCTGCCTCAGTCCTCTGCCAGCAATCACGCGCTTTCCAGCCTGGCGGACTCCACGTCTGTCCCCAGTACAGCCATGAACTTACTGGCAAAGCCACTTCGTGCTGAGGGAGACAGCCAGAAGACTCAGGATCCTTTTGGGGATCTGCTGACTATTGCCAAGCCAGCAACACCCCAGAAAAAGAAGGTGGAGGACCTTCGGAGGAAGTGGGAAACATTTGACTAAAACCTGTGAATATGTACTGAGGTGTCCGTCTCTGTCACTACCCAAACTTCACTCACTACTGTGTCAGTACCTTCTGTTGCAGTTAATACCGCATCAGCTGTAATACACTCTGTATTCTGCAATCGTAGAAGAATAGCTTAAACTGAGATTAAAGACATGCTGAGGAATGCAACTTGAGAGTTCCTAATCGTCTATTCCAGAGTGATGAATGACTTTTTTTAAAAACGGGGAAAAAAAGAGTAGATGACAATATCTGTTGCCAGTTTTTTAACCTTAGATTATGTCAAAATCTATGTACTTGAATCAGTCAGCAAATTCTGAACACAAATTACAATGTAGTTATTACCAAAGACAGTAAATACAACATTTATAGACATTGTTAGCTAGCTAGCCAGCTAACTAAAATTAGTTAGGAAACAGTAGCTAATTAGGCTTACATTATTTCCACTGCAAGCTAACATTAAAGGTACTTTTTAGACAAAAAGTGGTTGCCACCGCCACCTTCATTGTTAGTGCATTCAAATGTAGCCAGTAGTTGGTTAGGTGCTCCCTGCTGCCGCCTATAAGAAATACATAATTGTTATGTTGCCGGATGGCAGTAACTGCTTGCTGTCTGAAAGCACCTCAACTCACAAGCTAACACCCAATATTACAGTTATAATCCATAAGATTTTCATTATATCATGACCCCATTTTCGATTCTGCTGATGGTCAGACATTTTTGAGCTACAGCCATCGAATGTATTTGCATTCTGTAATTACCTCTCGAGATAGTAGTTTTCATTGTTATTGGCAGAGTCTGCCTGTGCGGGATTCAGATTGTGTACCCACGCAAAAGGGATTCACAGGAAACTATGCATGCACGTACTGGACATGAAGCAAAAGACAACACTAGATCATTAGTACAGTTTTACCATGTTAGACGCCATTGTTGACCGACTCCTTTATTAAAACAACGTGACATAATAAATCCTCTCGGCCCACAGTTTGTTTCACTCTAAACAGATACACCAGTTGTTCTTCCTCTATTGCATTTCTGACAGTGTAGCTCAAGGTGTATTTGCTGCCCCCAGTGGTTGATACCGGTGCCATTTCCCTTGCCATTACCACCAGTAACCGCAAATCAACCAGGACTGAAATCTTAAAGATCCTAAACTTAACATAAATAGCTTTTATTACCAAAACGTAGTTTGTAAGTGATACTTTCATGTATGAGAAACATTTTTTCTTGTCAGTTTTACTGGTTTGTTCTAGACTATTATGACATAATTTTCTTCTACTGCTGTTGTGCATATGCATCAGAGATGACATATCATTTACTGCCACAGAAGGTCCTGATCCAGTTGGTAGGAATGGTCATGTGGTGACACACTACACACACATGCACACACCACTCCCCTCCCCACTACCATCAGCTCTGCTGCTGACCAGTGACAAACGGGAGCGTGTCTGGTGAACAAATGGAGAATGTGAACTGTGTCATCAGCCCACAACACTAAAATCACCTGTACCGGTATAAGGATCGTTTTGAATTTGGATATTTTGTGTGGTTTCATTTTCCCGCCATTCTACCCAGGAAATCACACACAAAGCAGACTTTGCTTCAAGATGTTCAGATGCCAGCAATTCTCGGCCCGTCGCCACTCCCTAACAAATTGCTAACACAATTCTTTGCACAGCACCTTCTCGTGTCATCTGTCTTTAATGCCTCCACATTAGCGTAGTGCTCAATAGATCAGTATAGATTTGTGACTTTAAAAAGAGTATTTCCTGAAAGAGGAAATCTGTCACACTCACAACAACATATGTCTTAATGATGTCAACTTCTATGATTAGCTTGTATTATTACTAGTAGCTAGTCTGCTATAGTTGATGAACATCCTAATGGCATCATGGTACTGTAGCTACAAAGTGTGGTGCATCTCAATCATGCAGTTAGTTTACCTATTGATGTTTTTGGTAGCTTCATGCATAGTGCTTTGTTTTTTTGCCATTCATGGTGAATCCCATCTTTGGCTTATCTCACTGACCTGTCAAAATGTGTTGCCTCCTACTGTTTTTTAAAAAGAAACTTTTTTAAAAAAAACCTTCAAGCCTTCAACAGATTGCAATGTTCCTAAAATGATTTTAAACATTTGTGTCTAATTAAATATGTGGGGACTTTGAAACACTTTATTTTATATTGTGTTTTGAATGGTCTTTTTGCCAATTCTGCTCCTGATGTCTGCACTCTAACAATTTCCTTCTGTTGGTTTTTGCCTTAGTCAAGTATTACTTTGTATTTGTTGACAGTGATTGGCTAATGAGTCACAGGCTGCTTACACATTGTGATGTCAAGTGTGCATAGAGAGCAAAAAACAATGGTTCTCACAGTTTTGCCACCAGTTTCTATTTCAGCTGTTCTGACTACAACAACAGAAGTTGTGATTAGTATCCTACTGCACTTGTTTAAAATACAACTATTTCATCATAACATGTCAGCTTTGCTTGATTCAAATTCCGCAACTGACTGTATTGCGTTGAGCTACACAGGACATATTCATTACCTTGTTACTTTTTTCCCCCAATTATGACACTGTCAATCTGTCAGTGCTTCTTTATATTTACGTGACATTTAATATGGAAATTCATGGTCCCTGCAGAATGATTCCTGATTATTTTAACGCCACCATCAGATAATTCCACACTTTGCTCCATGACATTATACATCAAAGAGATGGTCCTCAAGGGACTATGCATTTGTGGTTCTCAGAGGATGAAACTTGTGTTTTTGGTGACTCTGACCTCTTCTTTAGCACCACCATCATACTTGTCCACTTGTACAAAAGAAATATTAAAATCAACATCAAAATATTAAAATCCACAACACTGTGCTCCAATTTGTCTGGGTTTCTTACACAAGTGTAATTGTTTCTTACTTCCCCGTTAGTCTGGAGACATTGTCAAACTATGCTAACCCTGTACAGTTTGAAATTATTACTAAGGATGTGGTTTTTGGATCAGTCCACCGGAGTTGCCTGCTCCAAGGCGACTGCCAAATTATTTCAAAGGAAAATGTGAAGAGTCATTTTCTGTGGATGGATTGTGACCCTCAGTCAGTTCACTTTGTAGAAGTTGTGTAGGAGCCTCACTGTTCATTTAATTAACATTTAAACGTGTAAACTTTTGTTTGCCGCAGAGCTTATAAATCCCATTGGCTTTTTGTCAAGGGAACCAGGGCGATGCTGGAGCCATGCAGCCAAGATGTCAGAACTTACACTCTTTGTCTAATTGGCTGGACAATCAGTTGGATTAAAATCTTGGCGAAGCAAATGAGGATGAGTGTGCATTTCCTTCTTCACGTAAATGAATAGAGAGCACATTTTTGGTGCAATTGCTGATGAAAGTTAAGCAAAGTCTGACAAGTTTAGTCTTAGGGTGCTCTCACACTTTTCAAATTACCATTCAGTTCAAACAAGCATTTGAATTTGGACCAAACCAGACCAAGACCACTTTAGAGTCTGTCTACTTTGAAGTGAACTCTGGTTGCTGTTTGCAAGGTGGACTAACCACAAGACTGGCCCCATTTCCACCTGGTATTAACATCTGATCTATATCTGGATAGTGACATCTGTTCCATGGGTATTTGCATTTAGGTCCCTGTGGAGTTAGAGCAAAACAGGGAACCACTCATAAAGAAAACTGCTCCATAGTGCTACTAGAGGTCAAAAAGTACCTTTAAGTGTAAATATAATGTTAGAATCATCTGTCTGTACTGACAGTTTACTTTTCTATCATTAATATAAAATGATGAAAGAAACAAAAGTCCTGCTTTTTTTTTTTGCTACTGACAGTATGTAAATTGCCATTAAATATAAAAGCTTAATTTAAGAAATTCTATATTTTATTGTATGCTTGATTTCTTTTTCTTCTGTGGTAATATAATGTTTGGTCAGGATGAATCCTATGTGAAAAACAGAGTTGAATTGATATATCTTCCCAGTACATTAATGTAAATGATTGATCATTAGTGCTTACTGATTCAACTGTATCCTGCTGGCTTATTAACACCTAAAGATTATTTCCTGTTTTTCATACAGTGAGCACTTTTAATTTTGACCTTTTTGGCTTTATTGATTGTTGTTGGGGCTTTCCTACTTTCTCCTAATTGCATATCATAATTAAATATTGTTTGCAATCACTCTGACTGGATCCAATTCACTCTCAGCAGGTTTGTGGTGCAACATATATTGCTTGTATGTCTTAATATTTCCTCTACAATCAGGTTCTAAATCTAATGACTCCTTTGTATGTTGGTGAAGGACTTGTCCTCCCTTTGCTCTGCTTTGTGCATCTTTCACACGTACTTCATTAGGCTTGGTTTTATTATTTACAGTCCATGGTGTACGGAAAAATTCTACTCTGACCAACTGACTGGGCTACATCACATCACTGCACTATTTTAAAAACTTTATTATTGTCACAGAACAGTGCCGCCAGGCTATCAGGTTAATCCTGACTACAGCTGCTATGATCAATATGTTCAAACTAAGAATGGATGAAATGACTATATGTAGTGTGAAAGGTGTTGCTCACAGTGACAACAGAATAAATCACTTCTGGTTTTGCAGCCTTCCTAGAAAACTAAATGATTATTCTAAATGGAAAAACTAGAGAAAGATCAAAATGAGTGACATTTAAAAAGTGATGTGTGGGCCGCACTTCTAGACATGTGGGGGGCCTCATGAGATTGTCTCACAGGCCAGACCTGGACCAGTTTGAGACCCCTGGCCGACACAATAGAATTACAAGAGCTAACGTGTTCTTCTAGTTTATTCTTCTTCCCCTTTCTCATCCTAAGTTACAATGGAATAGTTTCCATAGTGAATGAATAAATCTTACATACCTTGTATGTACAATTTTTTCTGCACTTGTCGGCAAAGTCAAAATCATTGTTTTAAATGCTCATATTTCTAAAACATAACAGCACAGACAAAAAAAACCACTGCTTTTTGTGTGTGGAGTCTGTGTGGTTTTCCTGTGGCTGTTTGAGTTTCCTGACTGGCGACCTGTTCTCTTCCTGCTGGGATAGGCTCCAGCATAAGTGCTTTAGATAATGGATGGCTAAACAGAGGGTGTGACACTTTATTGCATGTTTATAATACATTATGAATAAAACATCCTGGATTTTGTATATCAAAATAAAGGAACGGTGACATACTGTGCTAACAAGACCTACATTTTTACGAAATGATTACATGTTTGTTTTTTTTAAAAAACTAATAGTCACATTTCACAGCATATGTTTTTTACCTCCCAGATTTACATTTTAAGATAGGACTTTTTTATTCCTTTCATTATTTATTTTGCCATAGTATTTCAACCTTGTATCCTAAAACTCTTTTACATGCTGAGAACTTCATATCTGCAGGAGCGGTTTGTCTCATCTCCCAGGAAACTGTCCACAGGTTCAATATATTCTTCGCTGATGGTAAACAAATGTGAAGTCGCTACTGAAGAGGCCGAGACGATCATGAGCAGACACTCCCTTTGTGCATGTGAGGCGCTAGCAGTAAAACTCAAAATCCATCCAACAGTTAAAACGCAGATTAAACATAAGTATAGAAACTGTACACGCTTGACACAAAGAGAAACAGCTATGGAAAAGTCAACTTGTGGAATAAACTGTACAACAGGCTGCGTTCCTAACAAGAACAACTAGACTCTGATGTCAACAAAACAAGGTAAATGACTGAAAATAATCTTTTTAAAATATGCAGTAGATGTTTTGTGTTTTTGTGTGGATTTTTCCCCTTTTTCTCCCCAGTTTAAGTTATTTCCCGTACAGCAGTCCTCACCCTCTTCTTCAGCACCTCCTCCGATACACGTGAATTTACCAGATATGCTGCTTTTTATTTGCCACAGAGAAGCTTCACTGCCATCCCACATTTCATGGTTTCAAAATATTGTGTGTTCTGTAGGTGTTTTTGTTGTCCGGTTGAGAAAGTCTCTATACAGCACAAGTCTTTACACCACAAAGGTCTCTGTGTTTGTGACAGCGCACGACAGCCCGAGCAAGAAATTCAGACACGCAAACACACACAGTAGTTTTTTCTAGCGTGCACTAAAGTGGGTGAGATGTGCAGTGGAGGAGTGCAACTTTGAGGGTCAAGGATTATGGGAATCTGTGCTTTTGGGGCAGCCATGTTCTATATATGCCATACTTATATAAAGGGATATTTATTCAAAAGCTTACCAAGACAATTTAAAAGGAAATTCTGTTTTTTTGTCAACCTGGATGATATTCTCACATTTTTGTCCATTATGACTCATTTTACACACCACCTCCATTGTAAGGATTTGGGGAACGCAGCGTCTGGACAAGGCAAACATGGCAAAGTGGACGACTGCCATGGGGTCCCAAAAGCACAGGTTCACTTCATGTCGATTGGCTTTGGTCATTTTTTAATGAATCACAGGTGAGTAAAATGTTACAGCATCAGGACCAATAGAAATGATGGAGAAAAATATGAGAACACCATCCAGGTTGACAAATTCCAGAACTTCCTTTTAGCTTTGTCTTACTGTCCATCCGTACCGTCAATTAAAATAAGATGCATTTCAACACGGTGGTGCTGAGAGTGTCATCCAGAGCTCTGGGTATACACCATGGCACATTGAGGTGGCCACAACCTGTCCAGTTGTCAGGGACCGGTTGGTACATGTGCTACTTCAGTAGCCAAACTTGCCCTTTAATCTCACCAAGTGGTTTCCTACATTGTCCTATAGCTCTCTCAAAACCGGAGCAGCTCGTGATAAACAGGCGTGGCCATAAGCTCATTTAACATCATCTGCTCTGGGACGTTTTTAAGGTGATGTACGTTTCCTGGTGCTCTTGGTGAGTTTTTGTGACAGAACTGCTCCAAACTGTTGTGTGATTAGGTTGTCATAGTGCCATAATACACTGTTCACTGCACCCACTCAATTCTGAGGAGTCCAGAGTTTGGATTTGCTGTCATTTTTGTCATTTAGTGGAACCGAGTCCACTTTCCTCACCCTGCTTTCACACCAAATGTACAAGTGTGAAATTGCACAGAGCAAGGCCATTCTTTTCAATGGAGAGTGTGGCTGTCCTGATTTCCGACCAAGTTTTGCGGACAAAATTCAACAAAGTTGAATGTGTCCAATGGCATTGACAGAAGGCGGGAGTTACAGTGTGGCAGCGCCAATGTCACTGCTGAGAAAACTGTATTATGTACTTATGAAACTGTCTCTCCAATCTCCAAACTCTCAAATCCTACATTCCAATGCAGGCTGTATCCTGGTTAGCTGCTTTATAGGATGGTAATGCTTTATGTAATGCCCTTAATCCTACTCTGTACCTTGTGAAAACTATACAAGCTTGTATGTTTGACATGAAACCAGTCCATGTGGAGCTGAGGTTGGAGGAGCAAGCTGCAACCAACTACCACAGATACTCTCTTTCCACCAAACTAGCTCTGGTTCTTGAACCAGTTCCGTTCAGGATTCTTGGAACCTTGGTGCTATCTAGTGAAGCAGCCTGCGTTTCCACCAGTTTTGAGTGGAACCATTGTAACCAAGGATGTGTCATCAACGGAAGTCGTTGCACAATGTACAACAGTAAACAGTAGAAGCAAGATGGCGGATCACATTCTCAGGAGATGACCAAATCGTCCCCAAGCATCAGGTTTTGTGGGCAGACCACTGCACAGGCAATTTCTCATATGACTTCTCGATTGCTGCCTTCTCCATCCTCTCTTTCCAACCCGTAGAATAGGACACGCCCACTGATGTCGTCACAGTTCGCACTTCAGGTCTATTTTTTGGTTGCAGATGGGAACCAACTTTTGGGTTCTGAACCAATTTATTTTATGGCGCTAATTCTCCACTCGGTGCCATTAAACCATTGCAGAAGAAGAGGACACGAGGTGGTGAATGCTCAAACAAACAAGAACCATGTGTAAACCATGATAGAAATATGACATTTCTGTTTGTTTCATGTATTCATGTGAGGCAGGTTGCAGTCTCCTCATCGCTCCACACAGATCTGATGTCTTCAGTGGAAGCTTGAGTGACGTTTAAGTCACACGCTTCATGTACATCATCTTTTATTGACTAGGTCTGTTTGTAGTTTGTTGTGCACAAATTAAAACTAATTAAAACATAAAAACAGGTGGATGGAAAGCACTTATTCAATCAAACACTATCTATCTATGTCTTTTAAGTGGACCAGGATTTGTCAAAATCATCACCAAGACCCACATTACAAGTAAAACTGGAAAAATATAATGTGCTGGGTTTCTATTAGAAAGGTTGAAACATTTTTCCAATAACTGCAATACAGCCTCTCTTAGAGCCAGCATCTAGTGGCCAATAGAGAAACTGCAGCTTTATAGCCCTGTGTATTTGCTTGACTGTGCTGGATGCTGCCTGGGCCCCTGACATCTAATGATGATACATCTCTACGAATGCAACCCAGTTTCCAGCAGCACCACAGGTGTACCATGATCCTCTGACTATGGAAGCACCAGAAGCCATTTTCCACAGTGTGTGTGCTTGTATCACTTGACTGTGCAGTGGTTCTTGAAATAAAGCCCTTAAACTGTCCTCTATACACTAGTTAGGACTCTAAAAACAGGTTAAGGCCCTGCCATAGACAAACTACAGTGTGTAGAGTTAAACAATGGATTGTACTTCCTTGTTCCTTCATCCTATCAACGTGTTTCTGAGGACTTGGGGCAGTTTCCTCAGAACAAAGCACCTACATGGTTAACACATTTCTGTTAAATGGAGTGACATACAGAGCAGCAGCACTGGCTCAATACCTGGTCACCACCAGGAGGGGGCTGTATACTACTACATGTCCTTCAGTTCAGCCCAGATATTCAGAGGATCTAAAAGTTTCACATTGAGTCTTGTGCACCTGCCCGCAGTGCTCAGATCCCCTCTAACACCCTTCATGTGTCAGATGAGTCTTTCCTCTGGTGGGACTTTGAGCATGCTGTCCATCTCCAGCCGAGCTCCAGCCAGCTCCTGAGCACTGGGGCTGTATGCGCCCTCCGACTGGCGCTTCTTCCTCGCTGTGAGCACCATGAAGGTCAAGCCGATGATCAGTATCAGCACGCAAAGGCAGAGCAGCGGGATGGCTACCACCAGCCAGGGGATTCCCTGTTTATGGGCTTGTTTCTGCAAAGGCACAAAGGGCAGAGATTGCTCCTTACTGACGTAGATATGGATTAAAATGTCATGATGGTATTCAGTTTGTGTTAAAATGTCATGATTCAGCTATCTGAAACAAACACATCCTAAATAAAGAAATTACATGGATGTGGAAATGTTTAGAGCCATTTTATAGATAAAAATAAGTTTTATAATGTTTTCTGAACTTAATGGAGGAAGAATGGAATTTATTGGATGTTTGTTACATCGAGCAACAAACGCAAAATGGACATCTCTTGACCTGTAAGTATAATACTAAAGAAGAAAAATGTAATAAACATACATTAGTGTCACAGATTGGACCGCTGTAGCCAGGCGGGCATTCACACACAAACATGTTGAATCGATCCAAACAGGAACCACCGTTTTGACAGGGGTTCGACTCACACTCATCAATCTCCATTTCACACCTGCAAGACAGGAAATACATGGAGTCAAATAAAGAAATAGTAGCTATGAATGAATTACATTAGGGTGCAAATTATAATTGACATATGCTAGTTTGAGCAGGCCTTTAAAGGTTAGTCCACCCAAAATACAAAGAAATATACTTTATCACTTCTCTCTAGTGAAGAAGAAGACGGGGCAAGGCTGAATGCACGTGTACATTATTATTTCAGGAACATGGCGGGCGAGGAGCTGTTTTTGTCCGGTGCCAATGCTCTTGTAATGTTTTTAATGTTCAGTTATCAAATCACCCGCAAAAATGTTGCCATGGCAACCGTAAACAAGTCACGGATTCAGCGGAGTCTTGTGATTGGTTCACTCGCTCCACGAGAAAGCGTCTCTCGTCAGACGGACGTAACCGTTTACGTGCTTGTCCCTGCAACGTTACTGCTTTCATTCACACACAGCCGTGCCGGCATTTTCCCTGAAATGTTTCCAGGTCTTCAGGTGGGAAATTGGCGGTACAGATTTCCCTGAATATCGGTCCCTGCTCCCATTCACACATGACCCCGTGCAGGAAATGTTCCTGAACATTTCAGGGATAGACTGCATGTGTGAAAGGGGCTTAACACACAGGGTTTTGGAATTACCATGAAAAGAGTCAAATCCATCAAAAGTGAGCTCACCTGCTGCCTGTAAAACCTGGCATGCATGTACAGTTTGCTCCCCACAGCCCATCATTGCATATTGCATCATTTGCACACTGGACATCTTCACCACACTGTATTGGAGGATAGTCCCACCTGGTGGAAAAGGTATTAAACTTTGCTTCAATAAATGATGAATGAAATGCCAGAATTCTGTGTTGTTGTGTGTGTGTGCACTGTATGCTAAAGCTACAGATACCACTGCCTGTTCAAACCAGTAAACAGATGGATGAGTGAGAACTCACTGGCAGAGAGGGCCACTGTAGTCCTTGGGGCATACACAGGTGTACATGTTGGGTCCATCCTGACAGGTGCCTCCATGTTCACAGGCATGATGCTCACACTCGTCAAGATCCTCATCACAAAGTGTGCCAGCATATCCAGGGTGGCAACGGCACTCAAAACCAGCCAAGTAGTCCTTACAGCTTCCATAAACGCAGGGCTGCGATGCACAGTCATCAATGTCTGTCTCACACTGTTCTCCTTCCCAACCCAAGTCACAAACACAGCTGAATTTATTAAAGACGTCTTCACATGTAGCTCCATTTAGACAAGGATCTGAATGACAAACAGGGGCACTGGTACAACCCAAGTGAATCTTTGATTTTCCATCTAAATGGAACTGAGATGGCTGCGGGGCGTTATAGTCATCCACAAAAGGAAGGTAGACTCCTCCGACCCTTACTGCACCTAAGCAGCCAATGAAGCTCTCTGCGATAGCTAAAGTGGCCCCCTTCTCATTGAGAAAGTGAAGGCTTCCTGTGCGCTCCGGCACGCTTCTGGCGTCTGTGATTCCATCCACCGTGATGACCCAGGGAGAGGCCTTGCGCTCCTTCTCAGCCATTGAGATGTTCACACGATGCCAGATGCCGTCGGCCACTCGACGAGCTCCCGTAAAGATCAGCGCCTCGACACTGTTGCCAATGTGGATCTCCACACGGACTGAAGAGTCCAGCAGACCCACCATCAGCAGGTCAGAGCCCCAGGAGGCCCTCAGGAGCACGGCATTCTCTGAACGCGTCCGCAGCTCAATGTATATGTTAGAGACAGGTTCAGCCAGGGAGCCTCCAGCACTGTAGTGTACAGGGTTGTTCTCAAATGTGGCATTATACACACCTAAGGGTCAACATGGAGAAATATGTGTATTATTATTCTATTGTTTTGATTTCATTTAATAAAGGAACAGCCTGATACATTGGATTTGCATTTGTTTGTTGTAGAACCAATAGCCATTTATAATTCCAAATTATTCTGGGAAGTAATCATTTTAAAATCATGAGAAAACATTCAACCCTAAAGCCCCAAAATGTCGAACTCCTTATATACTATTACTACAAATAATTATTATTTGCATGCTGCTTATATAGTATAAAAATCTTTACAAATAATTTCATTTTAAGTCAAGACAACTAACTGGATGGATTGTATACTTAAGGGCAGTATTGCCCAAAGAATATGACTAATTTCTGACTAGTTATAAAATGATATTTATAAATTATGATGTTCTTACATTCATATCCATCAGGGAGGTCCACACAATGGCCGCCATTGACACAAGGACCACTAACACACCACACACGAGTTTCGCAGGTCTTTCCGGTGTATTCCTCTGGACAAGAACACGTAAAATCGTTGAATGTGATGGTGCACTCTCCTCCATTTTGACAAGGCTTCATCTGCAGAGGGAAGCATGGAGATGTTAAATAATCCAGACACAAGGAACGGAGACAGCAAATAATCATCAGTTCGCTTTGGTAAGACCAGTATCCAAAACTGCAAAGGGCCAGTTCTGTGTCCCATTTTGAGGGCTGTCTCATTCTGTCCATATTTCAATAAATGAATGTGTTACAACAAGTTGACATGGTTGGAAAGGTTCCTCTAAATATGGCCAAGAAATGCTAAAAAAGTTAGCTAGAGGGTGCAACCTATGCTTCTATGGCTTATCTGTGTGTTTAGTGTTGGTCACTGTGAGCATAGGGACAAAAGCATATGTTTTGACACTGTGGTGAATCCTTTGTAGACCGTCTCATTTGGAAGGAGGTGCAGGTTTAGGAACCTTGCGTTTAGTCCTTCTCAGGACCTTTGTAGGCACTATTGCTGCAATCATGCCATGTTAGTACAATGGGAGAACTTCCCGTTATTATGACTAGGGAGCATTATTCCAAGATGGCTACACTCATTGCCAGCCTTGTAGTCACACCAGATAAATGGAAATTAAGTCTAAAGTAGATATTTTAGCATATCATGGAGCATCATGGATAATTCAGTTAGAGCACTGAAATTGAGGTGATTGACATCTGCTGCTTCAACGTCACTGGCTCATTCATCAGCTCCTGACACTTCTCCCTATTATTCTGTTGATACACCCACCACCCCAACCTCCACCCAATGTGCTAAGCTTTTGCTGTTATTATTTGCTATTTTAATGTTCATGTATGTGTTTATTATGGGGCATTAGCATTTCTGACTTTATTTTGATGTAACTGCCGGTGACGGAGGCTTTGCAGCCATTTTGCCACCAGTTGGTTGAGACCTTTGGCTAAGAGAGAGTAACCATAGCGGTCAGAAAATCTTGATATTTTTGACTCGGAATTACAACTACGAGGCTGCTAGTAAGATATAAGGGACTGTAGTAAATTTATTAGGGTGAGGACAGTAGCGTAATTCTGAAAAAAAGCAAGGCCCTCTCCAGAATATTTTCTTTGGTCCCTCCCCTTGACTTAGAAGCAATTGCAGGGCTTACTTTAGTTATTAGTGATTGGACATTATCTCTCAAGAGAGTGTGTCTTTTTTTACAAGCCTACAGCTGTTCCCATCATCCCTTTGTTCTACATCAACAACAGAGAGTGGAGCTGCAGTAAAGTAAAATGTGTTGCATAAAGATTCACTTCTATTCTGATCTCAAAACTGACATGTTGGTCCTATTAACTACAGCAGGACTAACACACAGTGCTGCTGTACGGAACAAAGCAGATTAAGGAACTATTTCCTACCTTGCAAGTATCATCACTGAGGCAGCCCTTCTCTGCGTTTTTAGCATCACTTGGTAAATAGACTTCCACCTCATCCGAGTTGTTCCAGGCATCCACGTCTAGATGCACTGAGTCTAAACGAAGGTCCTGCAGACAACCTTTATAATGCCCCCCCCACACATCAGAGTCCCAGTCTCCTGGAAGTCCTCCTACATAGGCCTGATCCCCACTGTTAACATTCACTTCAGGGATCTCTCCTATTCCATAGCGAAGGCCTGCATGCTCAAAGATCACTTGTCTGTGTTGGACTTCCACCTGTAGAAGTTGCTTCTCGCCAGTGGTCACAAATATCGGAGCTGTCAGTGGGGCACTCTTTGGCAGAGAGCTGACAAAAACCCTCCCCATCCCCAGGTAGACTGAGAAGTAGACCTCTCCCCCCTCTTCCACTGTGGGTCTCCTCAGCTGGAACAGCAGCCCATCTGGCTTCGATGACCGTAGGAAGAAGGACACATTGAAGTTGCTCCCGTGGCTCTTACCTACATCGTAGGCACTGAAACTCACGGTGTCCTCGTGGCTGTATGTCCATGAAGGGAATTCTGCCCAGGGAGAAGTGGAAGTTTGGATTAATCACATGAAAAACAAGACTAGAACATTTGGTAATAGGACTTCAGTATCAGGAATGCCACTGCAATGTAACAGTTCACACAGCAGCACAAGTTGTTTCAAGATGCCAAACCTGTGGCAATCGAGACTTTTTCTGCAGGTGGCCATAAGCATGTTTTTATTGACTGTGTAATGTAGATTCAATTATTTTTGCAGTAGTAAACAGTGGCCACAGTTAGTGCTGCAGCTAATCATATCTTGCTTTTTGTTTGCAGGTCCACTCTGCATAATGAGGAGTTTACGTACTTTCATTTAAGTCAGATTTTGAATGTAGGACTTTTACTTGGACCGGAGGCATACTTTCACACAGAACGCAAATATTACGCAGCGAAAAGGCAACATCATTTACACGCCGAATAAAGGCATCAACCAATCAAGTTGTGTGTAACGGACGTCACGTCACAAGTCCACAATGGCGGACCTGTTGATCGTTTGTGTTTCTCATCACCCCGTATTATATGACAAAGGACACAAAAATGATAAAGACAATGAATTCAAGAACAACGTGTGGAGCAGCATCACCGGATGCTGGATAGTAAGGAGCTGATGTAGCTTACTTTGGGATGGAGTAGAGTTGGCAGCAAGGCAACAGTGTCACAGCAGGTTTGGCTCGTCATATTAATCAAATACAGGAGGCACTTTACCTGGGTAAAGTAACATAAGACACTGGAGCATACATAGGCTTTATATGAGTGCTGCAGTGCCGAATCATTTTTTTCTGAAGAATGAGCTGGCACAAATGTATCTATCACAAATTTGCATCGCTGCCGGTAGTTTTGATGCAAAATATTCGAGTATTCTGGATTTTCGTGCCATTTATTCATCGCATCCCCGGTGTGTGACAGCCTTAACAGAGTATTTTTACACTGTGGTATTGCTACTTTTAGTTACACCTCTGATGACTGGTTAGACAAAATTTGTCAAAAGCTTTTAAAAAACTTTAAAAGTGCATACCTTCAGAGCAGCTCTCACTATGGAAGGGACGGTAGCAGTCACACTCATAGCTGGTCCACAGGTCCACACAGCGTCCATGTCCATTGCAGGGGTCAGGCTTACACCATTCAGTCTTACTGCATCCCAGCTCATGGCCTTCGTCCTCTGGAAGTGTTTGGGGTAGGATAGGCTTGGAGTCGATCATCAGGTCTTCCATACATCCAATGAAGCCTGCACCACTTACAGAGTATTCTAAAAGCTCCTTTGGTGCTCCACCTACATAAATATTAGTGAAGGCTTCAGAGGGCTGGAAAGGCGGTTCATCAGCACCACCATCTATAACTCTGCATCCATCCCTGTCGCAGCCAGGGCCTTTCAGAATCAAGACCAGACCTTCATTATCTACAAACACATGAGCATCCCGCCAGTCTCCATCACTAACCAAACCAGGAAATGTGACATCCAGTTCAGACTCCTCAGAAAAGGCTTTTGCATG
The DNA here is from genome assembly GCA_002120245.1 of Maccullochella peelii. Taxonomy (NCBI): domain Eukaryota; kingdom Metazoa; phylum Chordata; class Actinopteri; order Centrarchiformes; family Percichthyidae; genus Maccullochella; species Maccullochella peelii. The sequence goes on along the minus strand of LKNJ01004920.1, from coordinate 16,225 downwards.
AAGACCACCGTTCACAATCTCCAGGAGGAGGTGACAGTCCACATCTCCTCTGTAGAAGAGCAGCATATTGGGTATAGTTGTCCGGAAGCGTAGCTGTAAACCGAAACCACGGTGAACACTGTGCTCAACCTCCCTCCGGGTCCTTTCTTCTAGAACAACCTGGATGTGAATAAATCCAGGAGTGGAGAAGGAGAACGTTGTTCTTGTGGAGCACTGCTTATCATAGAAGCCATGAGGGCACAAGCATGTGTGACCGTGTTCTCCACTCTCCAGCCATGGATGGCACGTGGCTCCATTCTGGCATTCATGGTCCACACAGCCATAGAGTTTCACATCGCAGTGGTCACCGCCCCACGGAAGTTCACCCGGCTCCCCCTCAGGACAGTGGCAGGTGTAGGACGCCCTGCCGTCTTCACACCAGCCACCATTCTGACAGGGCTGGCTCTCACATTCGTCAATGTTCACTTCACACAGCTCACCTGGAGGGAGATGACACTGAAGGTTAGATATGGTGGTGGCTGACTACTAGAGGGTCTCAGAGCTGTACTGGAAAAGAAAGGTAAGGATAATGGTTAGGTTAGCCAGCTAGCTGAAACTTAGCTACGCTGCATGGATCTGACGTTGGTTGCTTCATAACGTTAGCTGATAAATGAATTTGCATTTGCTGACGTTATCCACTCAAGACAGTAGTTTGCTATGTTAGCAATTCGTCAGCATTAGCAAGCTTGCTACGTGGACTCTGTGTTGTGGTGGGTGCCGGCCGTTTATTGATTTTTTTGCGGACTCCATTTCTAAGCTAACGTTAGCTTGTGTTACGGGGAGCTGAAGAGAGGCAAGGCACTCGGGAACGCACATAAACGTGACGTACTTTGGATTTTCCCGGAAAAACCGTCCCGAGTCCTTTACATAGAAATCAGTCCACAGGCTGTTACAGGCAACCGAGAAAGTCCAGGAAGGTCTCATTTTCAAGTGTTGTTAAAGCGATTAATACATGTAAATTGCTACATATAGTAGTATAGTGTATTTTTTGGGCACTTTTTCCTTTATTAGATAGAAGAGTAGTTATGTGATAGGAAATAGAGAAAGAGAGAGAGAGAAAGAGAGGGGATGACATGCAACAAAGGTCCCAAACTGGACTTGAACTGGGGACATTGTGATTACATGGTCAGCATCTTTGAAACACCTTGACCACCAGGGAATTCTAATATAGATTTGATGGTTGTAGCTCAAGTGGTAGAGCAGGCCATCCACTAATTGTGGTTTGATCCATGGCTCCTTTGCAGTCTCCACTAGAATTTAAAAGTTCTCTGGGATTGAACGATGTTTGGCTGCAAAGCATGAGTTTCCCACCAGCAGATCAGTTGGATTTAAGGGGTTAAAACAAGTATTAAGTTTGTCATAGTTGGCTCATTAAGTATGTTAGTCCATTAAATATACCATTACCTAAACATTTTTGTTTGTTTCATTTTTATTTTCTGGGCCCTCTTTTTGGTGTTTGTAAAAATGTTTTTGCTTTGGTCATTTTGATAATGGCAGAAAATTAAAGTGTTCCTTTGTTGACACAGCAAGTGCTGCCACTGATACAAAGGCTATATTTAGTACATACAGTATTCTCAAATTTACCATGCAACAGATGATTCTGTCCATTCATTACAGGGTGTAAGACTCACCTAGAAAACCAACAGAGCATGTACAGGTGTAGCCATTGATCTTATCCTCACAAGTGCCTCCATTCTGGCAGGGTTCAGACTCACACTCATCAATGTTGACGGAGCAGTTCTCTCCTGTAATGTGAAAGACATTAAATGATTGTCAGAAGATTTAAAAATATGTGAGAACTGAGATTTTTGCTGATTGGTTCCTTTAGTTTTACTGACCTGCAAACCCTGGCTGACACTGGCAGATATATCCAGCTGCGTCTGCAAAGCTGAGCTCCCAGTCCAGCTCCCAGTGAGACGGATCTGAGCGCTCAAAACACTCCCCACCGTTCTCACAGGGCTGCTCAGCACACTCATCTATATCAGTCTCACAGTTTGGTCCTTCATAACCTAGAGTAAACACAACAGAAAATGTAGTTTTATCTGTTTTATTCACACTGAACACTAACACATATGACATTTTCCACGTCTTAGATCAGTCACAAATTTTGAGGACGACACATTAACAATAAACTAAGAACAAATATGAACCTTTGATTCCTCTCTTACATGCACGAGCATATTAATGATATCATAAAAGTAGCTTTCTTCCATCTCCGCCACATTGCCCGAGTTCATCCATTTCTGACACAATCAGATCTCATTCATACATTTCCTAAAGTGGTCCGTTACTATGCTCGATCAAAGAGGCAAACACCGGTGAGATTTTGAAAGCAAAACTACTACTCTATTTATTTTCACTTTCATACAACTGAATGTATAACTCTGATTATATAGCTGTAACACTGTGATGTTTTTATTTTTAGCCATGTTAGCATATTGGCCAGGTCTGTTGGTCCACCACTTTGGTCCAGACTGAAATATCTCAATAACCGCTTGATGGATGTACTGACATTCATGATGAAACCTACTGATTTTGGTGACCCTCTGACTTTTCCTCTAGAGCCATCAGCATTTGTGGTTCTCAGTGAAACATCTCTATAACAATGACTTTGATGACCCTCTAACTTTTCATCAGGTCAAAATTTCAGTTTGTCCAATATGTTGGATTCTGACCAAATACCTGAAAGGGCATGTCATTAGTTTTTCAGGTATTTGGTCTCAGGTATTTCAGCCTCAGCTGTACTTTGTGTTTCTTGCTAATTAGCTAATGTTAGCATGCTAAAACACGAAACCATAGCTGTCTCTCAATTCGCGTACTTCCGTACTTACACTTGCTATTTTAAGTGCATAAGTGCGTTCACACTGACAATTCTGGCAAAATGCAGTGAACTGTGAGTACCCGGATGGCATACTCATAACGCTCAGAAAGTTGAGTGTGGAACGCTGCACACTTCTCACCCTCAATGGTTGCCATCTTGGCTACGTTGTGGAAGGGGAGGGACCACCAACCGATGAAAATGGCACCTGTGGTTGCGATTGTTATGGTGAACACCGCACTAAACGTAAAAGAACGTTTATTTTTATTCATTTTTAATCAAATTGAATTGTAGTCAAGTGAGCAAACAAGCCGGCAAATATTTTGGTTGGCAACAATCATGGTCAAATGTTGACGATAATGCTCTGGTCGTCTGCAATTTGCCATTAAAAAGAAGAAGAAGTGGTCAAATCTTGCGATCGACATTTCCGGTAACGGCCATGTTCGATTTGAGACAACACTACCATGTCAAAATTCACACACTACGCAAGTAAGTACACAGTGTGCTACATGGAAGTGTACTAACGGAAGTATCCGAATTGAGACACAGCACAAATTGGCGAACACGGTAAATATTACCTGCTCAATATCAACATTGTTAACATTATCACTGTAAGTGCTATGAAGACACACAGAGCTGCTAGCATGACTCTAGAATCACAAGTCTTGTTGATCCTTATTGAGAATATATTGCTGTAAATAACCAATTAAAACTATTGCTATGTATTGGTTGTATTTTATTATATTATTTATATATTTTACATTTGCTATTGATCTTTTTTAGTATTACAAATTTGTGTTTTTGCACTTTAAATAAACTTACTCTTAAGAGAAATGGTTGGATTGAATGTTTTGGTGCAAAGCAAAAAAACTAATACTAATGTGTCCTCTTTGAGTAACAAATGTATGACTTTAGAAAGAAATAAAAAAAACTATTATGTACAATTGTTATGTGCATTAGTTGCAGGTCAGATGATTTCTTCTCTGTGGGCAGTTTGTGTCTCAGTGGGAATCCTACACGCTGCCTGCATATCTACTGGGGTTTTGTGAAAACCTACAGCTAGAAGTTCTCTGGGCTCAGAGGCACATGGACAGTGACCCAGTTGGCTCAGTTCACAACCTTTGCGTATCCTTGTGTTGGTACAGAAATGCTTGGTGTTCCACATGTAGTTCAGTACCTGGCCAGCAGAGGCAGGTGTATCCTTTGATTCCCTCTAGACATGTGGCACCATGCTGACAGGGATCAGAGGCACACTCAGCGATATCCACTTCACAGTGGCTACCCTCGAATCCTGTCTCACTGCAGTCACATTCATAGCTGCAAGATAAACACATGAGTTTTTATACAGCAGGATATAAAAATTTAATTAGTGCAAACCAAGTGACCACCACCATGGCTGAAAGCTGAAGCTAATGCAGAAGAGGCTTAAGATGAAGTACCAATAATGACAAATGGATTCTGACAATCAGTCCCGGTCAATTTTCACCTCTAATGTGTGTCCAGTGACTTTAAGGAATTTGTGTTCCAATAAGGAGTTATTGAGGAGAAATATTTCTGGGCATGTTTGATTGACAGACTGGCTGATGTGGAGGCTGCTTTCTTATCCCATCTCAGCTCCACACAGCTTTTCTCACCTTTTCTGAAATGTTGGCTTTTCTGGTTCCAGTAACAAAGAGGGCAACAAGTGATGGACCAAACTCCAGTCTTTAAAACACATCTATTGGTGACAGACACTACATCCATATTTTCCTACAGTTTGTGATATAAACAGCAAAAAGCTGCACAGACTTCCATTTTTCCAATTGTGAGCCAGACCAAATGCATAGGTGACAGTAAATATATTAATAAATCATGATCACATGAGAAGAGTTTGTTATCTTGAGATGACATTATTGAGTTGTGATGGCCTTTCATAGAAATCAGATGTGAGTGTCAATTCATACGTTGAGGAGGTATGTGTGGGCATTCAGACCCAAACAGAGACCTTTCTGGGATGTTTTGGTGGGATAGATTGATTATGAGACTATGGACCCCTTGGCACAGACACTTAAAATGGCCCCACCTCCTATCTAGCAGCCCCATGGTGTCAGTGCGGCGCACTAAGCCTAAATATCCCACAGAAAACCTGAGGGCAAAAACACTGCTTATGAAGGGTTTTTTTCCCAGTAGGACTGAGCACTTTGACTGGCCCCCCTGACTTCTGTGCCCAGTTGGTCCATTCAGTAACCTTTAAAAATGATTGTTTGTAGTGAGACAAAGAAATAGCCTCTGAAGCCCAAATTTCCACATCAGCGTAGCCACGAGATTCCAAGTGATGTAAATGTTGTCATCTGCTAACCCAAACCCAAAGTACAGAACCACGAGGTTTTCTGTCTGCCCTGGTGTCCACGCCCATTTTGGAGTATATCAGGGACTCAAGACAATGTTAGGTGGAAACAGGCCACTAGAAGATATAACTTTACTTGAGTGAAGGGCTTTTCTCATTGGGCTTGAAACTTTCAACCAGAGAGGGCAGCAAAACAGTCTGGTGTTAAGTTACTCTTTAAAGGTAAAATCAAAATGGTTTATCTGCTACTCTTTGACTCCCTTTGCATTATGTTATGTTAAATGATGTTATGACCTACACAAGTAAAAGCCTTTCTGGGGGTTGTAACATTAATAATGGTACAATATAGCCCCAGTTTGTTCCTCTCATGAATTAGCAGTACATTCAAGTCCCATTGCTAAGCATACGGTTTTCTAAAAAATAAATATCCTGTTATTTTTGACAGTTTTAATTTAATAGCTCTTACCACTGTTCTGATGTTTCCAGAATCCTTCTTATCTAGCCATCTGGTTGAGGAAATATTCTGTCCGCTGCATGATATGATAATAACAATCTATTTTCTAATCCAAACAAAGTTGCTAGCTGGAAATGATATATGTCTTTGCTCAAAAAACGTTTCAATATCAATATTATTTGTCTATATTGATGTTACTTTTTACTCTTTCATATTTTCGTATAAAATAACGTGTTACTGGCTCCAAGGATAGGAAATTTTGCAACTTGGGAAAAACAAGCGAAAAATCTGTTTTTCGTGCAGCAGACTCTTTGAGGATTTTGGAAATACCTTCAGAACATACAGTGGAAAGTGCTGTTAAACCACCTTCTGGGCTGGATGGATGTTTAGCTGTGTGACTTGGAAAAAATGATAATAAATGAGAGGCACAAACTGGGGCTAGGTACAATAACGATAGGGGGAACATCTGATGGATGGAGCAGCACATGGCCACCCGAGCCCCGCCCTGCACAAGCTACCCAGGTATATCTATATATACCATTTCAACCACAATCTTCACTGTTGTAGCTCCTACAGACAGTAAATCCAGTTTGAGGATTGGCCTACCTGTTCACCATGTCATGACAGACAGCTCCATTCTGGCAGGGCTCACTGGCGCACTCATCAACATTAACCTCACAGTCGATGCCCTCGAACCCGGGCAGACACTCGCAGGAGTACATGGCGATCAGGTCGTGGCAGGTGGCTCCGTTGCGGCAGGGGCTGGACTCACACTCATCTATTTCAATTTCACAGTTGAGTCCTGGTGGAGGAGGGGAAAGTTAGAAGGTTACTGTAGAAAGCACTACATACCATACCATAGAAATATGAACACAATGATGATGATGATGATAGCAGTGATGATGAATGCAAAATGTAGCTATTGTATATCAGTCACAAATGTCCAAATGTCTAGAGCAGTGATCTATTCTGGTCTCCAGAAACCCTCAATGATAAACACCTTACTTTACATTCTCCAAACCAACAGAGTGACAGGGGAATGCAGCAGTGCTGATCTAACCCGACCACTCACAGATAACATGAAGCTCCTCTGACACAGAGCAGGCTTGTGGAGAAAGAAAGGAGCATAAGAAAAGCAAGACGGGAGTGTTTTCTCTCACTCTGCACAGAGACTTTATCTGAGCTGCAGATAAGATGTCTGACTAAAAACATCTTACTGTGCACTTAAAATACTCCTCGAGCCCAGTTTATCAGGAACAAACAAAATACTTTGGAACTGACAAATGATGGTGCTGAGAGTAGAAAAACCTCTAGGGGAACAAACAAATGCTGTCAGCGAGCACAAAGGCCTTGTCTCACTGCTGATGTGTTCTTTGAGGAGATGATTAATGATGACACAGTGTTAAACATCTTCATTCACAGCTTTAAACAAAAGTACACACACATGCAGGAGGCTGAGCTTCTATCTCTGAAGTAATATCAAGTAATATTACTGTATTTCACCCGGGAGAGTTCTGATGAAACTCCTACTGACATCCCTGACATTTGCCCAGCCTCTCTGGCTTTTCCTGGGTCATTTTTTCCTTTGATTTTTTAGTGCCTGCAACACTGTAGATTGTGTTTTTCAGGTCTCATTATACTATAGAGGCACATATTGAAACTATATGTAAGTTTCAGTACATGAAAAAAACGAAAACCTTTTCAATATTTTCAGTTGAAAAAGTTTGCTGTGATTGAATAGGAAATGACAAAGAACTTTAAAACTTGTCTGACAGAAAGACATTATTAGAGCACATTATGGGACATGGCAGTAACCCAGGGCAGGAATAATCTTCTAGGGGGCCCAAGGGCAAATTGAGCTGTGGCTACTGACCCCTCCCCCATTCCTCCCACACTTTGAGCATTGTATGTGCTGTGTTTAAATACTCATCAGGTACAGTGCACATGGCAGGTTCTTTATATTTAACCCAGATCTCCTGCAACCAACCAGTACCCCTATGTTTTAATAATTTCAGTAGGTGTGTCAGTTAGTTTGTGATAATTTGATTAAATACAATTTTATTTAGGAATATGCACCATATAAGCATAATATCAACTGAAATAATAAAAGGTATTCATGCTAGATCATTTCATCATTCATTTAGTAGGCAGTATGCAGTACATACTGATTGAATATGTAGTAGGCAGTACATTAGTATGCACTTTTGAACACAGCCCATGAGTTCCAAATGACACTGCCCACTCCTGGGTGTACACAGCCTGTATGTGGGCCATATCTGGAAGAGGCAGTAAAACACGGATCTGCCCGTTTGGAGGCGGATCTGGCCCCGGGTCAGCTGATCATTCGACCGACCAATGGTGTAACTTCATCACTCACTTCATAAACCGTGTGCAGCCCACGGATTTGTAAACCGCGTGCACGAAACAACTTCTTTCTTCAGAGGACAAGGAATGGAGCATTTCGACATGACCGCATCCGGAAAGTAAGCTAAATCCAATTTATCTAGATTTAAGGGCAGATTTAATGCTGTATTGTGTTTTGCATTGGACGTTTCACAGCTTTCATTGTGTAATGTTCTATTTGTTGTGCTTTTCACTCCAAAACCAACTTCCACGTGGGCACGGTTTATGAACCAAGAGTAGAGATTTACACAAGGCTCTTTTTTTTTTTTCTCAGGTGACCCCAGTGGGGCTCAGTATGAGAACTTGCCTGAGAATTATCCGTTTTCTTCAGTATCAAAGTAATCCAGTGGCAGCTGTCTGTACATCCATGGGTACAGTGAAAACATGAACTGCTAATAGCTATTTCAGCATAGTTTTGTGCCATGCCAATGGTGCCAACTTGACAAAACGTAAACAAATGTAATGTTAGGCTATTAACTCCCTCCATGGCGACATTATACTTCCTGTTTCCATCCCCCAAACCCCCCAAACTGTGGCCACTGTGGTTCCAAAACCCATGATTATCCCCCAAATCTAAGACAAAGTATAATTATAATATAATAATATGAGTGTGTGTGTGTGTGCGTGTGCGTGTGTGTGTGTGACTTTTGGATGTACCTGCAAAGCCCTCTAGGCACTCACACTCGTAGTGGTCCTTCTCATTAATGCAGGTGGCGTTGTTCTCACAGGGTCGTGAAGCACACTCGTTGATGTCGATTTCACAGTTATAGCCCTGGAAACCAGGCACACAGAAGCAGTGGAACTCTGCCACTCCATCTATACAGATAGCTCCATTCTGACAGGGCTCTGAGGAACACTCATTCACATCTTCCTCACAGGTCTTCCCCTCAAACCCTGGTGCACAGCGGCATTCAAAACCCTCTGGTTGTAATACACAGTTCCCATTGTTCCTGCAGGGTTCATCGATGCAGTCAGTCACATGTGTTCTGCAGTCCTGTCCTCCGTACCCAGCAGGACATCTGCAGAAGTATCCATTCAGCTGGTCTACACACAGGGAACGGGGTTCGGAGCACGGGTTGCTCTGACACTCGTCCACCTCCTCTGTGCAGTTATCACCTGTTAGTCCGTCGGGGCAGATGCAGTGGTATTCTGTGGAGCCAGGGATGCTGGTGCAGTTTTCACATGGAGCAAAGGAGCAGGCGTCATAGAGTTCGTCACAGTTTTTGCCCATGTATCGGACCCCCTCTCTGGTACAGATACAGGCATAATCATCCATGGTGTCCACACAGGAAGCTCCATTCTGGCAGGGTGCAGACAGACACTTGTCTGATGAGGCTGTGCAAAGGATTCCTGAAAAATAAACCAAATGTTGTTAAGAACACATCTACTACAGCGCAGTGGTTCCCAACCTAGGGGTCAGGATGCCTCAAGGGGCACCAAGAAAAATCTGAGTATTTCTACAAAAATAATGTACATTTTTTCTGATTTCGCTTTTTCTATGTGAGATACTGGATACCTTTTTAAATACAGCTATCTGGTAAATGTGGTGTCAATCAAGTTTTAGGAAAAAATGGTGTTTAGGACACCACTCTCTAATAAGGCACCCTTTAAAATGGTTTATAAGCTGTAATAAATGGCTGTATGATTAATAACTTATTTACTAATGCTTTGTAGCACACATAATGCGCTCAACTTTTGGGTTGCCAGGTTGTGTAAAAATCCTCCTCCAGCATGGCACTTACTATCTAAGCTAGCTAGCTCTTTAATTCATCAGGAGGAAGACCCCTCCTTTGGACTGTGTACCAAAAAGAATCACTATAATAAAAAATAACTGCATAACTTTTTGTCTGGCTCATTTACACGTTAGTTTGTTCCAATTTGGTGAGGATTGGATGAAACTGGGGTGTAACCTGTATGTGGTTTACAGTCTTACCAAAGAATCCAAGGAAAAATAATAATAATTTAGCGTGTACACCTCACAGTTCAGGTGTTATGAGAGAATATGGTAGCCACCAAAACCAAATCCGTTCTTTCTTTAGGCCCAGGACCAAAGGGCCCAAAACAGAATCTTCTTGGTGGAAGTGACCAAAGAGCAATGGCACTGATATTATGATAAAAAATGGCTCTTGCACAAAAGAAATATTGGGCTGATTTATTGAGCATATTCCTCCAGCTCTATCGAAGACTAAATGTCTCATTATTACATCAGTAAAATAGGAAAATAAATATATTAATAGATACTTGGAAATATTAATAAGAAATAAAATGAATAAATATCAAATGAAAAATATAAATATTTCTCCCTAACTTAAATTAATATGTAGGCATAAATAATAATTAATTAAGCAATTAAATATATAAATAAATCAGCATCCACTAAAATAGATAAATATGTTTAATATTATAAATCTCCTAGTGGTTACTAGGCTACTAGTGTGATTTTTAGGGCCCGAGCACCGACCTCGGTGCGAGGACCCTATTGAAATAAAAGCTTGAGTTTTCGTCGAATGGCGTGGCCGCTACGGGACCGCCATTTTCAGTGTGTCGCCGCCAAACAGGAAGTGCTTATTAAAGGGACTTTACATTGTCCAATCTGCTCCAAACTTCA